>SCLE01266866.1:0-12864 GCA_004367955.1 Bathochordaeus stygius | reverse complement strand
TTATTATTTTTTATAGAAACGGGTTGTTTCGTTGCTTTAGTGTGGATTTTTTGTAATTATTGAAATGTGGAGGTAACTAAGTTAACTAATTTTTGTTTGAGTAAATGTTGGATTTGGTCCGTTGATCCATTGCATTGTTGGTTAGTGTGTTGGTGTCCGATGCTGGTTGATTATTGTCAGGAATGTTTATTTGTTACGTTTGAAACCCGCGCTTAAGTTAATGACCCGCTACTGAGAGGATGGGGTATCGGGTTCATCTTTAGTTTGCGCAAAGTTTGGGCAAGTTGAAGACTGAAAGCTCGTCAGTAGGGTCTCGTGTATGAGGGTCTCTAGACTCATATACGAGGATTAGGGTGCTTTTCGGTACGCGTTCCACGTTTCTCAGATTATTTCTGGGGCCTTCATCTCCCCAACTGAAGGCGTCATAAATTCTTTGCGAGGGATTGTAAGCTGGGACGCGGGCTTGAAGGTGTAAGGTGTCAGGCGGAGCCTAGCAATGCTCTCCTCGGGGCATTGTTAGTGATCATAGGCGATACTGGCATACTTTGGTGGTGAATTTCAGGATTATGTTTAATAGAAATGCCCGCTGTCGGACGAATGGGGTACCGCGTTCAGGTCACGGTTGTACCTTAGTGGAGTAATCATGGCCCTGAACACGTATCGATAGGGCCCCTGTCTTGTTCTGTGCATTTTACAGGGCCTGATAGGGGATTAGGGCGTCATTCAGCTTGTGGCTCATAGGATCGCGCGTGTCGACTGGGACCCCAGTCCCCCAATTCGGGGTGTCATTCGATATGGGGCATTCGTAATTTGCGCCACAAGCGGAGTGGCATAGGAATTTTGTTATATTAATTGTTCGTATGTCCGGCGCCTTGTTTTGGAAGTTGTATGGATGTGGATTGGTCTACCTGTGTGAGACGCCTATATTGAAAAATGCCCCCATTGGACAAGGAATTTGGTTTTTAGATGTGTTTAAATAAATGAATGTAGGATTTATCTGTTAACGATTTGCCACAGGTAATAATGGAATGTTGAGGCCGTGATGATTTTGTTGGGCATGGCTTGTCGAGGATGGATTTAAAGTAGGCCTCAATTGGTTAATTTTTGCTTGCTGTACCGCGCACGCGATAATTATTCTGATTATTAAGGTAATTTCATTTCTATTATAATGATTGTAGCGATTTTTTGGTTGAGATTATTTGGTGGCATATTTTGGGGAGGCCCTGTTGGGTGTTGGAGACCAAGGAGTATTAAAGGGATTGTTTAGACTACTGTGTTCTGCGAATCTGACGTTTTATTTTCATTTTTAGTGACGTGGTGGTGGTCTACATGGGATTCTGTATGATTGATATCGGCGGATTGACGAGGAAGCGATTGAAGGCATTATGAGGTATGTTGATTCATTTCAAGGGTTGGTTTCACGGGAACCTGATTTTGGGTATTTTGAGCGGGAAGTTTGGGGATAGTTTTGAGATAACCTATTTTTGGTTAGGATGGTTTGTCGGTGAAATTTTGTGGGTATTGTTATAGTGTATAGTTTTTGGGGTTTTATTTGGGTGTATTTGGATGTATTATGGTCCCGTTTTTAGGGAGTATTGGCTTGTTTTGGGTGTTTGTTTAATGTCAGCTTGCAAAAAAGACACGCTTTTTGGGAATGGGATATTTCATTGCTTAGTGCGGATTTTGACAACTGTGGAATTGTGGCAATTTGTAAGTCGTCTAATTTTATATTTTAGTAAATGTTGGATTTGGTGCGTTAATTCATTTCATGGTTGGTTACTGTATTGGTGGATTATGATGGCTGACTGTCGTCATGAATGTTTATGTGTTAAGTTTGCAACCCGCGCTTAAGTTTATAACCCACTACTGGGAGGATGGGGTATCGGGTTCATCTTTGGCTTGCACATAATTTGGGCAGGTTGAAGACTGAAAGCTCATCAGTAGGGTCTCGTATATGAGGATCTCGTGACTTGTATACGAGGATTAGGGTGCTTTTGGGCACGCGTTACACGTTTCTCAGAGTATTTCTGGGGCCTTCATCTCCCCAACTGAAGGCGTCATAAATTCTTGCGAGGGATTGTAAGCTGAGACGCGGGCTTGAGGGTATAAGTTGTCAGGCGGAGCCTAACAATGCTCTCCTCGGGGCATTGTTAGTGATAATAGGCGGATTTGGCATAATTTGGTGGTGGCTTTCAGGATTGTGTTAAAAAGAAGTGCCCACTGTCAGACGAGTGGGGTACCGCGTTTAGATCATGGTTGTACCTAGTGGGAAAATCATGGTCCTAGACAAGTGTCAATAGGGTCCCTATCACGCGTGTCGACTGGGACCCCATTGCCCCAGTCCGCCGTGTCGTCTGAGGTGGGGCATCCGTAATTTGAGTCACAAGCTGAACGGCAAGGGAATTTTTGTTATATTTATTGTTAATATGCCCGGCACCTTGTTTTAAGAGTTATTTGGATTTGGATTGGTGTAACTGTGTGAGTCGCCTATATGGACAATGGCCCCCAGCGGACAAGGAATTTATTATTGATAGGTTTAAATAAATAAATGTAGGGTTAAACTGCAGTTCGTAATAAAGGCGGTGAAGCTGTGATGATTTGGTTGGGCATGGCGTTTCGAGGATGGATTAAATGTGGGCCTTGCGTGGTTGCTTTTGGTTAGCTGTACTGCGCACGCGATATTTGCTCTGACTAAGGTAATTGCATTTCAACTATAATGATCCTAACGATTTGTGTTTGAGATTATTTGGCGGCCTATTGGGGGGAGGCCTCGTTGGGTATTGGGGGGCCAGGGAGCTCTTTGTGTTCATTGGTTCATCGGTTCATGTATAGGTTTTATGAATAGCTTTTATTTCACGGTTCCCGTTAACCTAGATCTATATTTTAATTTTTGATCTTATATTGTCATTGGCAAGATTGGGTCCGTTATGGGTGCTGTGTGATGATCGACGTTTATTTCCGTTACCGGATTGGGTGTTATGATTTGATCGTTCCTACTTTTGGTGAATAAAGTGCTACAAATTTTTCCAAGAGTGTTGCTTAGTTCCGATAATTTTTTTGCCCCATAGAAAATTTGCAAAAAATTTATAGGAGATGGATTGGATTCCGTTAGGGGGATTTGGCTGATTTTGATTTGTTGCACCCTTTCTTTGTATAGGCAATGACGACAATTTCTTTTGCCTGCGCGGTGGGAGCATTTGCTGTCATAAAATGCCCGTACTCTTTTGTTAAAATCCTTATTTAGAACTTGACGACGAATTGTATAGGGTAGTTCATTGAAACATTTCATGCCGTTGTACGGGAATAAATTCTTGTTTACCGGTTTATGGTTTGGGACGCGAATGATCGGGACATCATTACAGTATTTAGCGTTGAAAATATTTGGGGCGAATTTTTTCTGACAATTTTTAAAAAACATTGAGTTAATAATTGCGTTACGGATTGTGACGGGCTCTTTATTGGTGATCACTTTATTCATAAAAAGTAGGATTGATCTCTCATGTAGGTTTTTTGGATCAGGCCAGTTGACAGAGTCAAAAATTGCATCATATGGTAGAGCATTAGTGGGGTCGTTATTTTCAATTTCAAAAATATCGGTTACGATTTGCGTGATTTGCTTGGCAAGTTTATTGTACATTTGGTCATCAAGGATGGGAATCACTTCCAGGCCATAATTTAAGTTCCCATATATTATAGATCTGGCTAGTTTAAATAAATCGTCATAGTTCCCAGCGTATTGGGCGTGGCAAACTTTTGCCCTGTGCTCATATATACGATTTCGAACGAAGTTAATTTGATTTTTGAAGTCCAGATGTGTATTAAATCTGATTCCCAGATGCCTATTGTTAAATTTATGCCTGATATGGATGCCATTACTAAGGATAAGGTCTGGTGAGTCTTTCTTACCTAGTACTGCGAAGGACGTCTTGGGGTACGAGACGTGAATGCCCCGACTCTCGGTCCAAGTTACCAGATCTTTTAGCGTAGTGATTGCAGCTCCTCGAGCTTCAGTAAGGGTGTTGCGGGTGATGACAGCGACCAGGTCATCTGCAAATGTAAAAAGTTTAGTGTTTTCCCTAAGATCAGATGGTATGATTTCCTCTACCCCCGCAATCATGAGGGCAAAAATTAGGGGTGACAGAGCCCCTCCCTGCGGTACACCACATGCTGGTAGCGTTATGGGTTCACTGTGGACCCCTTTTTCGATGATAACCCCTTTCCGTTCATCCAACCATTGCTCGAAATATAGGTATAAGTTGGGGGCGACTAGTTTTTTTAGGCGTTTTTTGATTAGATCGTGGGGTATCGTGCCAAATGCATTGGTGCAATCGATAAATAGAAGTATGGTGGTCATGTTTTTGGGTTTACATGAGATTTCTAGGAGCATGTCAATTATGGCGGTGGAACATGAGTGGTTACGCCTAAATCCATGCTGGGTGGGAGGCAGTAGATTTTCCCCTACAACATGGTCTTGAAGGCTGGAAGTTAGGTGTTTACCCCTCATGGCTGCCGTGGCTCCGGGAACTGATAGGACGCGATTGGCGGATATTGCTTTTGGGTTTTTGGCGCCAAGTTTGGGGATGACGACCATTTTGTTCGTTTTGTCATAGTCCGGGAAGGCCCCAAGCTTGACGTCAAATTCAATCATTTTTTGTAAATAGAAAAGCGTCTCCTCTGGCCAGCAACTTATGGTTTCTCGATTTAGGAGGGAATTTAGGCCCTTTGTTTTCTTTTTGAGCGACCGAATTAGTTTGTAAAGGGAAGTGGCCTTGGAGTTACCCTCCAGGGCTAGGTATAAGTTTTTGTTACTGAATTTTTTAGAGTCGGGAGTGTCCTCCCAGTAGTCAATGTCGTCGAATGCCCCTGGGGTGGGTGCCGTGGCGTTTTGTAGTTCGAGGAAATACTCTCTTAATTCGTCTGCCGTATGGTTGCCCCTGACTAATGAGGCTATTTTGTCTTTTGGATTAAGGTCGCGCTGTATTTTATAGATGTCATTAATTCCTAGTGTTTCATAAATGGTACGCTTACTTTTGAAAAAGCGCCTGTCTTGTTGTGACATTCTTTTTAATTCTTTTTTCAGCCGATTGAATTCTTGACGTTGGTGGTCTGGAATACTGACGGACAATCTGAATTGGTCTCTGATGGACTTAACTTGCTTTGCAATGGCACGTGTGTCGGCCGATAGGTACGAATTTAGATGTTTTTTATTAACGGTAATTGTGGAAGAGGGCATGATTTTAGTCATGGTTTCTTCCATCATGGTGTTAAGGAACAGCGAATATGGAATGGTTTTGTTAGCTTTTTTTGCATAATTGTCCAACCATTCTTTTTCGGTGCATTGGGCTATCTCCTTTTCAGCGTCATCCATGAGCGACAGAAGTGTATGTTTCGCGTTTTCGAGTGCAATAAGGGCTGCGTCGTGAATAGCCTCCGGGGAACATTTTTTGTGTACGGTTAAGCTACTTGTGATCGTGTTCTGAATAATGTTTGTTTTAAATTCTGCCGTTAAGATCGCGTGACCATCATTGTTACAAAAACAATTGCCGTCATATAGGTCTCTGACATATGTGTCGTCAAAATCCTTTATTAAGAAAATATCTATATTAGATTCGACCAAGTCAAAATTTTTCTTGCTTTTCTTATTTGGAACATTGGTGCTACTGAAATTATGGTTGTTATAGTTATGGAAAAGACCCCTGAGTTTGCGGCATAATTCATGGTTGTCCTGTTTGCGAGGTTTTTTGAAATCTGCATTTAGGTCGCCACATAATATTGCGGCAACCTTATTTTGGGTCCTTATGATTTTTTCAAAATTGTCTACGTAGAATTTGTTGTAGATTTCGCGTGATATTAATTTTAGGGCACGAGATTTGGGGGAGTCGAAATGTGTTCTATAAAAAGTAGTGACGTTTATTGGATCTGCATCGCTTGAAATTTTAATAGATATACCCGTGAAGGGTGCTACCGAAAATTGTTTTTTGACCGAAAAGTTGCAGTCGTTCCGTACCAAAATGGCAGAGAGTATAGTTGATTTATCATTGATTATTAGGGGGTCATGTGTAAAAGCATCAAAATTAGTGGGTAATAACAGTTTTTTGTTTAAAATATCCGGATTAATGTCTAGCTCGTTAATGCATATAATGTGGGCGTGGCTAAAGTGATCTAATAATGTGGGTAATTGATGCCCCGGCTTATTTAAGTTGACAGATATGACCAGAAGATCCGCTGGTGTGATATTGTTTATTTTATATTTAGGGATTTTTTTATAAATGTCCTTCATTTTTAAGTTTTTTTCGTCAAGTTCCTTTTGTAATTCGTCACACGCGTTTATTGCACCTGTTACCGCAGTCGCTCGTTCGTTAGAGAACGCTGTGAATCGCGGAGGGATGATATATTTACGTTCAGGTTCGATAAGAGTGGTTCTGGGAGACATTTGTTGTTCTGGGGTGCTTATGGAAAAACTTACGTTTATGTTTTCACTGTTTTCATGGATCAATGGGTGGTTTGTCGTTGATGGGTTTATCGTTATTCGTGGGAGTTCCTGGTTCGCCGAGTTGAAAATTTTCCTTTCGAGTGGATTCTGGTTTGTCCTTATGAGTGGTTCAACTGTTCCATGTAAGGTATTTACTACAATAGAGTCACAGGCGATTGCCCGTT
This sequence comes from Bathochordaeus stygius, assembly GCA_004367955.1. Lineage (NCBI taxonomy): Eukaryota > Metazoa > Chordata > Appendicularia > Copelata > Oikopleuridae > Bathochordaeus > Bathochordaeus stygius. The sequence goes on along the minus strand of SCLE01266866.1, from coordinate 6,207 downwards.
GATGCGCTAGTGCATCTGTCGAAGTTTCTGACGTTATAGGGAACCCTGCCTTGTCTTTTGGGTTCGACGTTAAGTTGTTAATTAGGTCCCTTATGCCGATTTCATTTTGTTGTTGGGCAATCTGGGGCTCGATTTCAACATTCATGCCCATTATATTTTTCATGAGGGCATAGATCTCCGAATTATCAATTAGGTAAGGGAGATAGAAATTGTTCTTTTCAAGAATCTTTATAATGGTAGCTAGCATGTTGCTAGAGATGGGCGGCAGAATGACTCGATCAATCGCGTCACTGTTGTTTGCGTCAAGTAATTGGGCATAATTGTCGAAATCGGTGGCTGCAGGCCCAAATTTAGCTAGGTTGACGGCTAGCTCAGATATTTCATCGACTGATACGTGCGATGAGTCAAACACCGTCTCGAGCTTATCATTTATTCTCGCATTAAGATTTTTTACATTTCCTAGGTACTGGTTAACCACATTGATTGTGATTTCTGGTATAACCAAACACAGAAATTTGTGCTCACATTTTTCACTTGCGGTTTTGATGACTTCGAGTTTACGGCTCTGGGAGGAGCGGGGAAAACGCGGCCAACGTGTTTTAGACGCTTTTTTCATGAGTAGGGTTAGTTTTTTAGTGCCCAGATCAATATCAGTGTTGTCAAGCGCGGTGAGTTCTGCACCACTGGGGATTATTGGCCTACACTCAGGAGAGTCATCGATAGTGATTACATTCGTGTGCTCTTTGCACGGTGTTTGACTATTTCTTATCACGCATGTTTTAGTGGGCGCCGGGGGCGTAATTTGAACAGCTGGATGAGCTGGTTTTGCAGATGAAGGTGTTACTAAAGTCGCTGGTGGCGGCGTATTCATGCTGGGGTGCAATTTAAGCAGGTATTTATTTTGGAGATTCATTTTGCGCCTTTTTGGTGCAGACTCATAAAAGGCCATTACCGAAGGTGTTCGGTTGCTTACTGTCAGCTTCTCTGCAGTAGGATTTTGTGTAATGTTTACCTTAAGGCTCTTGCATAAATTGTTATTTAATAGCGTTGGGTGAGTGACTTGGTTTAAAGGTTTATTTAAATTGAACAATTTTACCAGTTCCTGTTTCATTTTTTTGGGGTCCTCGTTAGGGTCCAGTCCGTTCATTTCGTCATCATTGTGGGAACGCTTGTTTGTTGAGACAGTGTCCACCTGGGTGTGGTTCGCTGTTGGTTGTGTACATGTTACTGGGATGCTTGCATTTTGCACACCAGAATTTGTAGCTTTAATATAACATTTATTTTTAGTAATAAATTTGGCGATCGGAGGCGTTAGACTACCTGGCCTAGCGTACAGCCTCGCCGCTTTGGAGAGAGTCTTACTTTGAGGAATGGCGTTTGGTATTTCGGTTTCCCGGTAGGGTAGCATTTGGCTGAGGTTGGTGGCAGGCTCAGAGTTCAGTTCCGCGCTGGTTTCTTCGTTGGTTTCGGACTCTTGTTGCACAAAGGAATCTTTAGTGGGAGTGACACACCTGTAAGTGCTACGGGTAGTATTAGTGGATTTGCATTTTATATGCGAAACGAGCAAGCACTCTGTACTAGTTATTTTGTTATTAAAAGTTGTGTGATTTAAGTTATTTAAATTCTCAGCGGACGCTGTATTGAGTTCATAATTTCTAATAGTGTTTATCCCACTGCCTTTACTGGATTGTAGTAAATTATTGAAATTGCTTTGTGTGATTTGGTCGTTACTGGCGAAAACCGATTTCATATGAAGGTCGGACTCAAGTATCGCTCGTTTTTTATTGTACCAGTTTGCAGCATCGGCTTCGTGTTGATTCATTCTTTGAGTCAAGCTGGAGCAGGCAGCGTTTGGGTTGAAATCCTCGCCTATGTCTAATACATTGAAAAGGTTGTGTTTGAACACGGCATCCTCAGGAGAGATGCTGCTGGCAGCAACTGTTTTGATCTGATCTAATAGGATTGAGTTCATATTAGAAAGAGCATTGAAGCCTTCGTCGTAGATATTGAGTTTTAGATCATAAGACTTCATTTCCTGAATTGTTTGTGTCCAGGCGAGATCGTTTCGAATCGAGTTGGCCATCAGGCTATTAGATAGTTTCCCGCAGTGAGTCTTGCAATTTGAAATCTTGGATGAGTTTCCTTCAATGCGCTTTTTGATATTTACTGTTTCTTTGGTTGAATAAGCGATATGGGAAAGTAATTTGTTGTCCGCTGAGTTTAGGCGATTATTTATTGCCTCAAGCTCATGCTGTATTCCCATGTTGGCTTTGAAACCATTTTCTGCCTGATTTGTGCTGCTTGAGCCTTGGCTGCTGAACTTGGAGCTGAAAGATTGCCTGTCCTCTTCCATTATCTCGTTTTGACGGAGTTTGAAATGTTTGACGAGCGAGTCATAGCGGGCTTCAATTGAATTCAGCAGGCACGCGTTGTCATTGTTAAAGGAAAAAGCCCCCTCCGGCCATTCTCGATAAATGTCGGTCATGCAGGGCAAATCTGCAATGGAGTCGTATTTGGGGTGGTGACTCAGCCTTGTAAATAGTTTACCCTTTCTTGTGAGGACGGCTGTCCGTGACCGATTGTTTGTCCTGGATACATCTTTTTGGAATTGAAAGGAGTCAAAATCTGCATTGACAGCTCGCCATTTACAGGCCTGGAAGGATACGCACCCCGTCGTATCTTCATAATCGAACCTATATTCGAGTGGTAGTCGTCCAATTTGCGATTTGGTTCCATCGAAGGTGTCCTTGTGTATTTTGGTGAGATGCTCCCTTTCATTTTGTAGGTTATAGGCATCCGAGCCACCATTCTTGTAGAGGGTGCGCGCCATATTGTATCGGTTACAGAAGGCGTTACATTCGGGCAGTGCTAGGATCCAATTGTTTTCCCCGTTTAAGCTCCATGCTTCATTTATAAACGGTAGCAACGCAGTTATGGATTTGTGTGATCGTATTGATATTCTAGCGTGCGCGAATTTTGAAAAAGCTAGGGCGTCAGACACGTATATCAGTTTCATGCATCTTATTTTTGTAGATGGGGTAAGAAACTTGTTGCATTCCATGTCGTTGAAACGGACGGCGTTTGGAAGAATCCTGCATTTTTCAAGTGTTGATATAAGACGGCCGAAATCGATGGGCTTAAGATTGAAGTAAAGTATGTCTTCAATCGTTGAGTAGCTGCCTATCATGGGGTCAACATCCGGCTTCATAATGTCGGGTTTTGAGTAATCAGCTGGGTTGTCATTGGGCACTGTCATTTGGAATTCTTTTAGGCGTGAGACCCTATCGTGGTTGATAGTCCAGCCCACTTGGTTGTACCAGTTGTACACGGGCATGTATCTGAGAGTAGATGACCTTTCGTCAGTGGGTCTGTTGTTTATTGGACGATCAAAATGTGCGGCATTCTTGTCGTTTCTTTTTACCAGGTTAGCATAGTTTGAAGGACATAGTTGAGGTACAGTGAGTTTAGTCGTTATATTGTCTACGAGGGGGGTGGATTGAGGATCTAGGATGGGAGTGATTTTCTCTAAGGGAAATATTGTTTTTGTTTTTGTGGGGGTACTCATTGGTTGACTTGTGGATGTCTTTGCAACAGCAGGGGCTGACGTTTGTGGCTTGGGAGGATTGGGTTTTCTTAGAGTGGCTCCTTTTGTAGAGAGTTGTAGCAGATATGGATTAATCGTGGAGATATGCAGTGTTTCTGGTTCGACGATAGCATTTTTAATGACGGAGAGTTTTTGTAAGTAGGAATTAGTTGTGAGTGTGAGCTGGGGTTGCAAGGGGCGGGGGTAGTGAGTCGGCGAGTTGTTGTTGGGGTTGTCGCTACTGGTTGAGGATATATTGCGGGAGTTTACTGTTGTTGCGTTGGATGCCATGGTGTGGTTCTGGCATGGCTTGCGATGCTTGTTCGCATGTGAGTTAGTGGGTAGTTGCTTGTTATGTTGGACTGGGGAACTATCTGAGGCGTGCTCTTTATCGATGCGTCTATTACAAGTTTGGGAAGTTTTGGGAGCAGTAGATTTAAGAGGGGTACTTGATTTTTGTTGAGTGCAGGGAGGGGGGGCGCTACTGTGTTTAGCTGTTATGTTGAGTTTGTCATGGTTGATGGAGAGTTTGTCATGGTTGATGGAGAGGATGGGCCTGCTGCCTATGTCGGGGATAGCATTGTTGAAAAAGGTGGACGGTTGTTTGGCAACGCTATGGGAAGCTGCGTTGTTGTCTGTTAATTGTATGTGGTTTTCCTGCGCTACAGACTGAGGTCGGAGGGGTAAGAGTTTAGACGACTTGAGTGAGAGTTTAGACGACTTGAATGACTGATTTATTTTGTTATAATTTTTGTTGGATGAGAGATTTTTGCTACTTGGGTGCCTGATTTCAGTAAACTTCTGGTTGTCATAGCGGTCGTATTGCTGGGATCTATTTTGTTCACCGTGTGAGCTGCGCGGAGAAAGTCCTGATCTGCTTCTGTTGTGGTCATGTCTCGGGGTATACTCTCTTGGAGAATAGCCTCTTGGCGATCTGCTGCGCCTGGGTGAGCGGTCTTTAGGGCGATGACTGCGACGTTCGAAGTTGCGCGTGTCCCTATCATCATGTTCATTATCGTAGTGGTAATTGCTGCTCCGGGCCCTGGGATGGTCGTCCGAGTAGTCCCGTCTACGATGGGTTTCTCTTGGTGGACCACGTGAGTGACCGCGGTTACGCTTGTCGTCTCGACGTTGCCCAGATTTGTAACGAACGTCTCTGTGGCTTGATCGGCCAGCATCATCGTTCCTGTAACTCATTTGAAAATACCGAAATGACTGAATTGGAAATGTTAACGATTACGGAGGATTTATGATAGGCAGGCGTGCCAGATTTCGTTGTGTCCCATTACCTAGTTTATTCTAGAAAGTGTCTGAGCCATCTAAGAAGGTGCCTAAGAAAGTGCCTGAGCCATCTAAATGGTGTTATAGGGTCCGTCTGAGATAGCGTTGATGTAGGTTTGCAGAGTTATGTTTATTAGTATTTGTGGGCCGAGACCAAGTATAAAGGCACAGTTTTGGATGGTTGTTACCCCGCTGACATGCGAATTGTCATTTCCTGGGCTACAACGAATGGAACATGAGGTCACGGTTGGCTAAACATGTTGACAGTTTTCTCTTAATTCACTATTCTCAAATATGTGGTTGATTGGATTGCCTTGAGGGTCTGATATTATATTGATTGCTGGTTTTTTATGGTTGAGTTGTTATTTTGAGTAGGGAAGACATAGTGTTAAAGACGACATGGAAAATCTCGGAGGGCATGGAATTACATGGAGTGTTCGGTTCGCGATATGATTTGTGCGGATGCCTGTTACCTTACCGGGCAGATATGATTTGCACGGATGACTGTTTACTTACAGGGCAGGCGGCCTGAGAGGACCGCCGGCGATTGGGGACCGATCTTGGTATGTTGTTACTAGCAGTTTGTCATCACGCCAACAGCCTCAGGGCGTATTTGCAAAATATACGATAGGTGTGTGTTTATTAGCTGACAGAAAATTAGAGGGTTCCTTTGCGCGGGCAGGACGTGTGTCGGTACGTGTGTCGGTACGTGTGTCGGTACGTGTGTCGGTACAGCTGCGTTGTAGGTCATCCTTCCATCATCCTTACATTGTTTCCTTCCATCCGTTGGATCGGCCAGACTTAGGTACAGTTAGCTATCTGTATTCAAACACATGGATAGTTCCTACTGTGTAGTAATATCGAAAGGACCAAGAAAAAGAGAAAAAAAAACGAGAAAGAAACTTGTTTTTAATTTGATTTATTGATCCCTTTCTAGCGGGGTTGCGTTCAAGATCAGCACAGATTGTACACGACTAGCCCAGGTTGTTCCCGAAACCAAGGACACAGCGGTGTACGTTCCAATGTCCAGGTAGTATTTCTCTAGTATCTCTCTAGAAGGGTACGAGGAAAAAAGGAAAGAAAAAAACAAAATATATAAAACGTGTGACTCGAGACCCAACTTAAACGCAACTCCCAACTTAAACGCAACTCCCCAACTTAAACGCAACTCCCCAACTTAAACGCAACTCAACTTAAACGCAACTCAACTTAAACGCAACTCCAACTTAAACGCAACTCCAACTTAAACGCAACTCCAACATCAGCCTAAAGACTGAAAGAGTGCGAAAGTGTCATTTTAGATCCTGTTTTTCCAAAAATGGCCATTTTGAAGTTATACATCT
>SCLE01265768.1:0-12924 GCA_004367955.1 Bathochordaeus stygius | reverse complement strand
CCATTAACTGTCATAGGAGCGACAATTAAACAATTTAGATAACAGCATTTAATTTTTATTTTTTAAAACGCCGGTAATTAATATAACATCACTTAAAATGAGCAATTGTATTTGTGAAGTGTGCGCTATTTTATACTTTACGCGCTTTTGATGGACAATCTAGATATGTAAAAATTAAATGATTATATTAGGGGGCGTATCAAGAAGGGCTCACCTTTATTTGGCTTAAAGAAAGTATCATCAGTCGGCATTTCCCAGAGCAGTTGGATAAGGTTATCCCCTGCAAAGAAAGGGTCTAGTTCGTAATTACCCAGTTTTGCCTGGAAATCTGAAAGCCGGTTATGGTAGTGGCCCCATTCAAAAGTCGCGGTTCTGCCGTGTGCTACATTATGAAATTTTCGTAAGAAGTTTTCCCGGTTCTTTTTGACTACTTTGGGCGCAGCTCTAGCCATATTTTTAACAAAATTGGGGATATCATCGGCATTCATGTTGCCATTTGCATAGCACTCCTTGCAGAGCCCGCACTGACAAATGCCGTCACTAGAAATATCCCCCCTGTACCCGCTTTTCGAAACCATTAATTTATTATTAGAGTTATGGAGGTTGACACGGATATTAGTTTCCGGGTCGGAATTGAATTTAAATTTTCGCTCTTCAATGGAGCCGTGACATGCCAAAAGAATTTGTGAAATGGTCTTGATTGGTTGCGCACAAAGCAGGACCGGGTCGAGTCCATCAAATGTTTCATCCGCTGCAAAAGTGAGTTCGAAGATTGATCTTTGAATGTTTACTTTCTCGCTGTAAACACCAACCGCTATGGCATGTCTTGCACGACATTTGGGCATGAGATCACATATACAGGCGTCTAAAAATTAAACTAAATTCTATAATATTTGCATCACGATTGAAACCGGCGTCTTGCTAAGCACAGCATGGTATTAAGGTTAAATGTAAACCATGCCATGTTATTTAAATTAGTGGTTACCTTGCATATTTATTTTGCCAAATTGAAGAAATAAGTCGTAGAATGTATCTCTTTTGAAATTGTTCGCGCATTGTGGATATTTTATATAGCTGGCGAGTCTTAAATCTAGAAGGACAAAAAACTCTGCCATTTGCAGAATATCGGAAGTGAGTCATATATTGCGCACTCTGAAAATAAGGTTTATTACTTGGAAACAGATTTTGCTAAAAACATTCAGCCAGCCTGGTTTGCACGCTCGATTAGTCGTGAAAAATTTTTGTGAGGCTCATTATTTTCACAATAGGGTTTTGGCCCCGTGAGCGATTAGTGAAAACTTAAGTTTAATTATATCGGAGGACTTATTTAAAATACAAGATAAAGGTTCTGAGCAAAGTTATAACAATTATGGATTCATTTGAATCAGGAGATAAAATATTTTATTTTAATTGAGGAAAGCAAGTGCACATTTAAAAAGTTGAACTTAGTTATAAGACTATTATATTTCAATTTTTTGGATGTGCCCTTATTATTTTTATTTATTTAAAAAATAAACATGTAGCTCAAGTTCATGCAGAACTCTGCGCTAGGCAATAATTTAGATTTATTTAAAAAATAAATAAGTTTGACTAACACGAATGATCCATTATTTAAAATGTAACATTAAGGATCCGAGAAAATTTATCAAAATTTCGGATCTAACTGAGTCAGGAGTTAAAATATTAAAAGGGACGCTAGGGCACATCTAGAAAGTTGAATCTAACTATATTATTGTTGAATTTCAACTTTCTAGATGTGCTTTTGTTATTTTTACCCATTATTTTTATGAAAAAATCGTGCTCATTTGGAGCTCTGTACTTAGAAGATGATTCTGAATATGGTAACCGCCGAAGTTTGCGCACTAGTCCAATTCAATTTGTCGGCTACACAGTTTGAAAAAATGGCTGAGTCAAATTTGCATTTTTTGCAATCAGCTCTACCCGCACGGTGTGGGCAGGCAAGTTTGAAGTGCTCTTTGACTAGACCTTCAAACTTGCTTGTTCCCAGCATGCCTTTAATGTAACTTGGCAGCTTGTTGAGATGTAAACCCTTATCATAGGGGAATAATGTGGCGAATTTTTTATCGACAGGAACCCCACAGAAGATGGGGTGGCCAGTTAGGTTGCCGTTAGTTTTGATACGGCAGGCCATATTAGACCACTTTACGTTGGAGGTAGAGCATTTGAACATATTTTTCAAATCGGAAAATAGGATTTTGGGCAATTTGTTAAACAAAACTTTACCGATTAACTGGATGCCACATTTTATATGGAGATTACGGGGATCCGGCCATCCAGTCAGTCGGTAAATTTGTGCGTATGAGATGCGTTTTTGACCAACTATGCGAATGTCCAGGATGTCACACACTATGTTGACAATGTGTTTGGAAATTTTATTATATGTAAGGTTATTAAACAGAGGCATGACATCTAATCCGTAGTTAAGGGTACCGTAAATTAGACTCTGGGCAAGCTTTAATAGGTCAACTGTAGCGTCCTTGTATTTAATATTATTAATTAAGGCCCGTATTTGAATGAGCGCGAATTTAATATGACTTATTTGGTCTGAAAAATTGTGATTAGAATCAAAACGTAGCCCCAAATATTTAATGCGTGATACATTTTTTATACAGTTGGAGCCTATTAGCAACGGAGACGATATGTCAGTCTTACCCAGCACCGTAAAGGTAGTTTTATCGAAGGATATGTGAACTCCTCGAGCTAGCGTCCAAGTGTCGATCTTTTTGAGAAGACTTTGCGCTGCAACTCTTGCTTCATTTTCAGTTGGGCGGCAGACGACAGCGACTATATCGTCTGCGAAAACAGTAATTAGAGTGTGCTTATCATTAGGGTCAATAAGCTTATTTAAATCCCCTAACATAAGCGAAAAGAAAAGGGGTGAGGGGGAGCCTCCTTGGGGGACCCCAAAATCGATAAGTTCGAAAATTGAACTATATTCACCTCCTTCAAGGACGGCTCCCTTTCGATCACAGAGACTGGATTTAACGAAACGTTGAAGACCCGGGTCTAAAATCTTCCCCAGTCTAATATTAATGTATTTATGGGGGACCGTGCCAAAGGCGTTGGCACAGTCTACAGTCATGATAATAATAACCCACCCTACAGGACATTTAGATATAAACAGCGTAATTTCAGCGAGGGCTGTGGCACAAGAGTGGCTTTTTCTGAAGCCATGTTGGTTATCAGGGATATGTCCCCCCTTTTCAGAAAATTCTTGAAAACCTGCCGTAAACCACTTATCACGGCCCGCCGAAAAGCTTGGCACACTGAGCATATGGTTGGCAGAAATGCAGCTTTGATTTTTTGCATTAAATTTAGGGATGGCCACCATTTTGTTAGTTTTATCGTGTTCGGGGTAAACACCTAGCCCTACATCCATTTTGAACATTTCTACAAGGTACCACGCAAGTTCAGCTGGCCAGGCTCCCAGGATATTTTTATTTATAGATGAGTTAAGACCTCTAGTAGTACGCTTCATACTATTAATAATATGAATTAGGGAGTTAGATTTATTATTACCCTCGAAACTGAGCACCATATTTTTATATGAGAATTTATTTTCACTATTTTCCCAATTGGGATGGCTGGATTCATTAGAGCAGACGATAGCCGTTTTGTTTTGAAGTTTAAGAAACTGATTTGTGTGTTCTTCAGCCGAAAATTTAGGACGCGATCCAAAGACATGTTTATCCCCCTTATTGTGTACTCTATGGATTTTATAAATATCATTACATGAGGGGTTAACAACATTAATAGACTTACACATGTTGGACCGCCGATCAATTTGTATTTGGTTTTTTAGCTCTTTTTTGAGCTCCTCGAGCTTACGCGCTTCAGCAGCCGACATTATGGAGTTGAACTTTCTGAATTTGTTTTCGTGATCCGAGATTTTTTTATAAAGGCTACAGGTTAAAAAGGAGGGCTCATTATATGGCACGAGTTTGTTAAATGTAACCATTTTTCTGGGCATTAGGTTCAACATGGAGCTTTCAATCAAACTAACGAGATGTTTGGAGTATGGTACCGACTTGTAGTCGGGGATCCAACCATCTTTATTAGTCCTATGTAGGTCCTTTTTGGCATCGCTGACAAGTTTGGTCAGTACAGATCGATTGTTGGCTAGGGCTTGTAGCCCCGTATCGTAGATCGAAGCCGGCTCAGCTGGCTTCTGAATGAGCATGGTTACATAATTGCATTTCACCGTTAAGTCTATATTAAATGTAGCCTGGAAAATAATGTGACCATCATTTCCCAGGAGCAATTTGCCATCATGGCTAACAAGATTAAATTTAGGTGCGTTGTCCGCCTTAATGGAAGAATTGGCGTCGCATATATTATTGTTGAAGTAATTATTTGTTAAAAAAACATCAATATTTGAAGTGTTAATGGTGGGCTCGAAGATGTTCTTTTTGTTCGGGATGTTGGTGAACTTAAGGTTGTGATCGGAATAACCACTAGTTAGAAGCTTAAAAAACGTGCAAAACTGCTTGCAGTCTTGGTCACGTGGTTTGCGATAATCGACGTTAAGGTCTCCACAGATCGCTCCAAGGACCCTGTTTTGCAATTTTACTACATCTTGAAATTTAGATACAAAAAAATTTAAATATTTTGTTTTGTCAAATATGCCAAGCGCTCTGGCTTTGACCGAGTCAAAGTGAAACCTATAGAAGGATACAATATTGAACCAGATCGGTTTATCGTCAATAACACCGATCTGGATAGCTATCCCCGCGAAGGGGGCTTTTTTGTATTTCATTTTGACTATAAAGTCCATATCGTTTCGGACCAAGATTGCGGAAAAGATAGTAGGTGTGTTATTAACATACACCGGATCGTGAAAGAATCCGGTGTAATTTTTCGGAAAAGAGAGTTTTTTGGCAAAGATGACCGGATTGCAGTTAAGCTCTTGCAAGCAAATTACGTGGGTTCCTCCAAAAATGTCAAAAATTTTTGGGAGTTGCCTGATTGGATTATTTAAGTTGACGGAAATAACCGTCAACTTGTCCATCGTTCTGTTCGAAGCCTTATCAGATGTATGAGAGCCCTCACTAATGTGTAAAAAATGGTCAGCCAGTTTGTAACACTGGTCCTCTTTTTGTTCAAGAAGGAACTTGCGAGGCGCGCCAATGTTAGTATTTAAGTCATTAGACAGGTAATTAGGATTCGTACGCGATTCATCACTGCTATCCGAGCCGCCGGAAGAAATGGATGCGGGTGGAAGTACGACTTCAGGATGCGCACGAATTGCACCCTCAGTCAAGAGGTTGTCAGGGTCAGCACTTCGGGAGCCATCGTTAGATAGAAAAATTGACAGCACAACTTTTTTTGGAACAATAAGAGTGTTATCATTACACAGGCGGCCCCTAAAGGGCGGGGAAAGTGATTGATTATGATGGTTGTGGAATATACCTTCAATATAACCAGGAACTTCATCTGCTGGGTATTCACTGGGACCGGTCATTCGTGCGGCTTCTTGGCTTAAATTCGGTTCGAAGCTATTATAAGAATTAATTTTAAACAGATTATTCGCGTTATGAATATTATGTTTATGTTTAAGCCTATTTAGAGAATCGTTTGAAGAACCGTGGCTGCCCTTTCTTGTCACTTTAGCGAATAATTCAGCGATAGTTGGCTGTTTAAGCCGGCTATTATTTTTGAGGGCTGTCGTAACTTCGATGTTATTAATTTTTAGGAACTTAACAAAAAGGGCTTCAAGGTCACCTGCGCATCGGAAATTAGGCAAAAAAAGTCCCTTCATTTCGAAAATAGACACTATTTTTGTGAAATTTTCCACACTGATTTCTGGCAGTAAAATTTTTAAAAAATTTGATTTCTCATTTAGGATAATTTCAGTGTAACTATCATGATCACACACGACCGGTTGAAGCTTCTTCAAATTGTTGAGGAGCTCCTGGAGCTCTAGCAATATTTTACTGCCAAATACATCTTTATTCGCTAAAACTTCATTCTCGGTATTTTTCAGCAGACTCTCAACAATTTGAATTGTCTGCTCCGGTATTATGCAACAGAGAAATCTGAAGAGCAATTTATGCTGTTGCAGGACAAGCGGATCACCCCTTAATTTGCGGCTTGAGAATTTGGAAGGAAACTTCCGCTTGATTTTTTTACGCTTATTAAAATTAAGAAGGGGGATGCTGGCGAGAAAGTCCTCCCCACATATAAAGTCAAGTAGTGGATTGGAGTAACTTTTAGACGCCTCGTTATGAAGCAGCGCAACTGTTTTATCATTCAAGCCGCTATTAGTAACAGGAGCAGGCGTGATTATGTTTTTAGAACAGGGAAAGGGTTCACACTCGGACTCCAAAAATACCGTATGATCGGAAAAAATTCCGGATTTAATTCCGGAACAGATTACGGAATTGTCAGCCGGAGGTTTCTCAGTGAATTCAGAAGGCATAATATGGTTAGATTTAGACACCTTGCACATTTTATGAGTTGGACTTGACGAACTACGCAGCTGTTTATTACAAGAACTGGATCCATCCGATTCCTGAATATTAAATTGGCCGGCCAAAATACTACATTGGTGTTTAAAACGTACCTTACTGGATTGAGCAGCATCGTCACTATCTTCATTTGTAAGTTTACGTTTGGTGCCTTGGCGCAGAAGATTTGCTGCAGCACTGTTGGTTCTTGGCGCGGGAGGCTTATTTTTTGGGACCATAAAAATCGGATCTGAATTTCTCAGCTGGGCTCTAATTGAATTAGAGTTATTTTGCTCATTCTCCGCCGTACATTTGAGTATTTCAGTGGCATCGAGCGTCGTGACTGCATCCATTGTAACATGTTCAGCTGAAAATTTTATAAGTGAAGAGTTTTTAAAGGACGGAACCGCTTCAGCATTGACTTTACTCCCTTTAATGGGTGTTCCACATTTCTTAGGGCATAATTCATTAAATGTTGGAGGATGTTTGGATGAAGACAAATTTATGAATTTTGTAGCGTATATAAAATTGGGTGGATTAAAGGAAGAATCATAAGGCATTTTCCACGTTAGATCAGTTCGGGGTTTAGAAATTTTTACGATTTTATATGGCGACTTTATATTTCGAACTTTCTTGCAAAAATATTTCTTGGTGTATTTATCTATTGAAAAAGTATTTGAGGTGTATTGCCACCTAGAGTTCCAAAAATTATTGTTATTAAAAGAGGTACCTGTTTCCTCTTCTACCGAGTCAGCTTCTAATAGATCGATTTCGGCGTTAAATTTATTGAGCATACTGACATGCGACAAATTACCACTGAATGTATTTACTTTAACCAGGCTCGCAAAGGTTGAATTGGAAGGCTTGCTCGGAAATGCTCTGCTTGCAATGTGTTGCTTATAGGCCCCACTTATTTTTGTTTTGGTGCAAGGGAGAGGAGACTGTCTTCATCTAAAATTTTAAAAATTTCGCCCGGATTAGAATCTTTTTGAACCGTGGTTGCTGCAAGCACTTTAATTTGTTGCTCATTGTAGAATGAGTAATCATTTGAAATTTCTGCCGCTTTTGCATTTTTTATTTGGTCCAATTTTAGTTGAAGTATTTCTTCATCTAATTTTTCAGATAAATCCTTCTGCCATTTGATGCTGTTAAAGTGCCGCAGCTTGAAAGCCTTATGGTCCTCCGCCATCTTTCTGCTATCCGCGATATTTGATTCGACTTTGTGGTCAATTCGATTGAGCCGCTCAGTCGAGTCCTTTTCGAATTGGAACATGGTACTTTTTATTTCATTAAGCTCACGCTTGTAACTAAGCAGCGCAATATTTTGATCATCGAATTGTATTTTTTGCGCGTTGAATTGTTTCTGCTGGGCCTGAAATTTATCAAGGGTACCGGTGACATTATCTTCAATTTTGGTAACCCGCTCTTCGTCGATATCTTCACAAGGGTCGCCATAATGCGCACTTCGAATTAATGACACGGTAGCTGCATTGTCGGGTAGCAGATTAGCCCGCATACGCATAAACTTGACACAGCATGTGTATTTAGCCGCTCTTACGTTAACTATACAAATTTCAGCATTGTCAAAGGCAAAGTGGAACCGTGCGGCGTCATATAGCATGTCATCCATGCAGGGTAAGTCGGCACGGCTTTTATGCTTGGTATTTCCATGTGGTGCCTTAAAAAATCGGCCCCGGCGGTTAAGCGTACCCTTATGCAACAATCTGTTTTGCAATAATTCAACTTTTTGTTCTTGGCATGAATCGTAAATTTTATTTTTTGATAACCAGTTTGTGGCCATATTTGGGGCGAAACTTGAGAGATCGTCGATTCCAAAACGATAAAACTTAGGAAAATTGCCAAACGGGGATTTTTCTCCATTAAGAAAGGCGTTTGAATGCATTTCGTTCATTTTGATCGCTTCAGCGTAGAGTTGATCACTACCAACTGTTCCAAACTTGAATTCGCACCGCGCGCTCTCGTACACTTTGCAAAAATAATCGCAAGGAGGAATGACCAAAGACCATTTGCTGCCCGTATAGGACCACGCTTCACGTAGGAATGGAAGACGGGCAGTAATTATCTTGTGGTAGTCGTGCGGGTACTTGTGTAGACAAAATTTAAAAAATGCCATTTGGTCGGCAATATTGGCAATAAAGAGTACATTTATAATCGTATCCACATTTAGGGCCGAGCTCTCCTTATCATTAAAAAGAACACTAGTAGGGGTTAAACCGATCTTTTCAATAGTCGATAAAAGACGTCCGAGTGGAGTTGGCCTTATTTTATTTTGATAAAGGTCTAGAGTGATGGGGTCCCCTCTTGAATCTTTCATGACTAAAGGGTTGTTATAATCATCGACTGTATTTCCGCATAATTTGGTGCTGAATTTAATGAAAGCATCAGCAGACTTTTTACACCCAATCCAATCCTCTTCGTCAAACCAGTTATGATAGGGTCGATAATGCATGGTTAATTGGTCAGCACTAGGATCGGTTGGACCGCGGTCATTGTCGTTAACAGGGTTGTCGGGAGGACGATAGATAATGGATCAACATTTTTCATTTGTTGTCTGATATTTTTAGTGTAGTCATCTTTTGTGGGACGGCCCTTGTTACGTCCTCGCCAATTGTTTTGACTACGGTTACGCCCCCGTCCGCCATTGCTTTTGTCAACTTTAAATATTCCTTTAGAATGGTCAGTATAAGATAAGGGGTTGCGATCCGACTTATGCATCATCAAAATGCTTTCTGGGCCATGTGTAGCAAAATTAGCGCCGTAATTATAATTGCCGGTAGATTGGAGACCCGCGCCATTGGTTTCCATAATTTTAGAAATATTACGATAGAACGAAGCGTTACACGGTCTAAATGGGACATGCCTATTTTTGTGTGAGTCAAGACTTTTTTGTGCGAAATTAGTCTTACTCGCGATTATTTGCATGAATAAAAGTACTTTCAGGACCATGTAGCGTGAATTTGTTTGTTGACTTGGAATTTGAAGTAAAGGGGCCCGGCGGACCGTCCGGACCGCCCGGACCGTCCAGTCCTTCCGGAACGTCCGGACCGTCCGGAACGTCCGGCGGACCATCAAATGTGGGAATATATGATGCGCTGAAGTCGGACCGCGTACCAAAAGAGTCCTTAGAATAAGGTTTTAAAAAAATATACTTTGAGCCAATCAGATCTGCACGGTCTGACTGGCTCGCTTTTAGTATAGATGTTCTATACCTCCTTTTAAGGTGGGCATGGTCGGGTGTATGAAGCTCCGGCGAACTCAAAGGTGCCAGAGCTACATGACCCCGAGTAAGTGACATGTTTATTGTATGCTCGGCGAAACTTCGTTCGTTAGTAAACTTACTTGCATTATTTTGCTTATCATTAGAGTACATGTTCCTTGGTTTAGAATTATACGATCTTCCCTGTCCATTTGAAAGCCCCCTGAAAGTGGTGCGCCCTAATCCCCGCAGATAGGATCCACTTTTAGTATTGTACCCTCGCGAATCTCGTGTCGTACTTCTAGTGGATGGTTCACGGCTAAGGTAGTTTCCTCTTTGATAACGTAAATTATTGAAGCTTTGATTTCCAAAGGTACCTCTTGAAGGTCCCGGGTCGTTATATCCCCGCAATAATGGGGCTGGGGCTCGAAGTGAGAGGGCTCGCATATTAGATTGTGGCCTCATTGGCTGTGCCTGTTGACGTTGATAGGCGACATGCGGGGTTAGCGAGGTGCTATCGGAATGAGCACGATCAGAGGGCACCAGGTGGTTGGATTGACGAGTGGTTTGGTGATAATTGTCTTGGTTGCCTTCTAGAATATAATATTATGATGTTATGGAGACTTAGATAGGGTATTGACTCAGGTCTAAAAATATCATAGTTGTCATACAACGAAAAATTGAACGTTGGTAGTTAAAAGTAAGACCTTCTGGGTGTTGAAAGTCATTGCCATAAGTCTGCTGGTATCTGTTGTCAATTTCCATTGGAACGTTGAATCGATTATGGTTGAAATTTCTACCGGGCGCTCCATAGTCAGTATTTTCATAATAGTCCGCAGTCCTCTGCGAGTTAAACGCTGCAGAGTTGAGCATAGCGCGCGTGTTAATGGACTTAAAGGTGAGAACTGAAAGGGAAATAAAGGTTATGGGTTTGTAAGAATATATTATGTGGCATTACTTATTAAAGTTGTTATAAAAATCTGCTACGAATTAACAGCTGTAGCTAATAATAGTTGGAAGTCGCAAAGAATTTGTTAAATAATCACCTAAAACGTATTCGTCAAAAAAAGTTCTTAAACGTGTTATTGCATGTTCTTAGATTTAAAGTAAGTTTAAAATTGTACCTTAGTTGAATTTTTCGTCGCGGAGGGCAGTCGCGGCGGATATATGTGAGGGAGTTAAATCAGGACAATCTGGAATAAATTGGAATCGGAATTCTTTTCTGAAAATATTGGAGTCAAATTGTGTTATTGAGGCCCGCTAGGCTTAAAAAATATGCCGAGCAAAAAGTAAAATGTTGATATGGACTGAATCAGGGCCACAGGTTGCGTAGTTGTAGGATTTACCGGGATAATTATAACTCACAATAGTTCGTTGTGGGTCCAGGTTGTACTGCCGGCGGCTAGTTGTCGATAACTGTCCACGCACTGTGATTGGTGTTTATGTAAGAATATGTTCATATAAGTAGCCACTGCGCCCATAATGTTAATTAGAGTCGTAATTAGGAGAAAATGGCTATGTAAACTATTAAAAACCTGAGCAACTGTTTGTTAGTTGTTAGTCATCAGAACTACTTGGGCTGTCGTCGATAATATAATGCTTCCAATCTTGACTGAAATAAGCCATTATAAACGGCAGGGGAGATTATTATTAGAAAAGAAATGACAGGTAACATTTAGAGAAATTAGGCTTAGGTTAACATAGAGCATTCTTCATTTTTGAAGAAATAGGCTGTAGGCGTAGCGATGTTCCCGTTTTCTCTTGGATTTATAGGACACTGTGCAAATCAGTAAGAGCAGGCGTTTTTATTTATTAACGGCTGTTGCGGTCGCGCATTTTGTTAACAAAAAATATAAATAATTTTCATACTAATTAAAGTGAACTCTGAGGCGTGCGTATTGTGAAAACTTGATTTATATAACCAAACTTTACAGATTGGCGATTGGGTAATCGTAAAAGTAGTTACACCGGCCACCGAGACTAAACCGAATTCAAGTTAAATCGTCTGTAAAGTGATTAAAGGCAAGCAAGCTGCTAAACAAAGTCCGTTGTAAATACGGTTTATGGTGGTTGCCTAATGTTTATGTTAATTGCCCTTTCTTTTTCAGAGTTTGGTAGTTAGCGGCGCTAAAGAGTAGAGTCCTCCCATTCAGAATCAATCAATGATGGAAGAAGTGATAGATGATTGGCATTTAATTTAAATTAAATAAAGCCTTCATTTAAGTGCACGACACAAGCTTGAACCTGTTAGTGACTTACCGGGCTATACTGTCGCACCGTCATCGCAGCGAGCTGGAGGATTGGTACAACTGAAAGAGGCGGAGCTTAAGTTAGGAGTCGAGAGGCAAAAAGGCCCACTCTGATTGTATATTGGCTTGGCTTGAGGCGTATACTTTAGTTACAAATCAGGCTTGTTTGTTAAAGACGTAGATTGCCAGTTGTATGGCAACCTTTTGAGATTAAACTTAAAGGGCAGCCTTAATGTATGCGGCCCAAGTTAAGTGAAAGAGGAAGTATTTCAGGACTTACTGGCCAGTAATACAGCGCGTTTAATTCATACTTAATAATAAGAGACGATTGATGTTATGTATAACATTCCGTACTACTTGGTAATAGTCGTCTGGGAATCTCTCTACTCTCACTTACCAGAAGTAGCCTGCTGGGCTCCTCTAAGCAACAATTTTGAAGGCGGATTTTGGAATTATTGACTAGTAGGCGGCCGTATCGGTTCATATTGACCATTAGCACAAAATGGTGCATTAAGCGAAATAGTTATGCATTACGTCTTTAATAATTAATGAGGGTATACGTTCCTATTTGTTGTTATTAATGCCATCAAAATTTTGCAATGCTTGAACAGAATTTAGGCGATAGTTTTTATTGATTGAAGCAGACTGGGCCAGTTTAATCGATAAGAGATCGGTAAGAGATCCTGGTATTTACAGAATATTGCTCATAGTTGATTAGTTGATTGTTGAAAGTTGCAAATAGCAGCAGTTTGTAAATAATAGTAGCTCGCCTGGCGGTGTGTTAGTCCATAGCGAGCGAATTTATTAAATTAGTTGCTTTCAAGTGAAATGCAAGTTTTAAGTTTTTGCGGACGGGAGGGCAATAGTAAAGGCACGCCATTTATTGTTGTAAAGAAGTTACGCGGCAAATTAGAAAGCTTAGATTAGGGGCGTGCCTGAAACGTTTGGAATAAAGCGAGGTTAGAGGAGAATAATGAAAAAGTGGGGGGGG
>SCLE01264662.1:0-12928 GCA_004367955.1 Bathochordaeus stygius | reverse complement strand
TGCCAATAAGGCAGAATTGGCTCCGATGTGTATTTATACGCTGGGTGTTTTGGGTGGATTGTCACCGCATAATCGCATTTTTTCATCACATCCTTTACTTTATTTACAGTTGTAGAAATTACAGTATAAATATTAAAGATTTTTTATAAGGCTCAGCTCGTAACGAATGAAGCCTTGGCAGGATCGTAGGCAGCAACAGTCGACATTGCTACATGGACGTCCCAGTTTAGAGCGTTGTGACCAGAAAAAAACTTTTGTTGTTTTTTGATTAGGTTTTTAGATTTTTATAATGTACATATTTCTTGAAATAACTTTCAAGCAAGTGGTGGCAGGTCTGGTAATTGCCACCAGAATGAAATCGAAGTGTAGTTCACCAAACACCTCGTAAGCCGTTTAGAGGTTGGGTGTAGGTATTAGTACTATTCACTTTTTAGGCTTTATTTAAACAGGTTGGATATATTTTTTAAAACGCGTCACAGCTTAATGTGAATTTTAAGTAAGAGCGAGCGTCATTTCTGCGGAGAATTCAAGGCAGCGATACAAATGTTATAGCTGATCAGTGTGCATTTTCAGATGGCAAGACAGATCGTGACACGACAGAAATTATATCATCAAAAAAAACATATAAAAAATATAAACACTGAGATAATGAGCTATAGGGTTTAGCATGTAAACAGTTTATAATTTGGATTGGAATAAACTCATACGTTATCATTTATTAGATGCAGCATCATATTTAACTCGCAGCAAGTCGGATGGTACAGTTAAAAATATGCTGTAAAACATGTTGCCGTATGCACCCTTTTTTCAGTACGTAAAATATCAGTTCACACGTCAGTGTAAGCATACACATAGAACTTTACGGCCATGTATGTACTCCTCTCAATAGCCAAACTCAAACATTAGGATTCACTATATATAATGTTGATTGATCAACATGGTCATCAGTTCGAGTTTCTGGGTTAGGCCCAGTGTTTGTACAACGTAATTTAAATTGTGTAGCTTGTAGCTGATCATGTCCAAGTAAACAACGATCAAACTTGAACTGATTTTAGTCCCTCCTTTTTTGGTAGTTCTATTGTAACAGGTCGTAGACAACAACAAAAAAATGGCAATGGTTGTTCCAGACTTGTATACAGGCGACCTTTCGCGAGGGAACTCAAATTTTGACAACAATTTGATGGAATGGTTGTTTCAAATTTGTGCAACAAGGCGCCCTCTTGCGAGGGAACTCAATTTTTAAGGGGCGTAGACAATAATTAGCGACCTTTCGCGGGGGAACTCAAATTTTGACAACAATTTGATGGACTGGTTGTTTAAAATTTGCGCAACAGGGCGCCCTCTTGCGAGGGAACTCAAATTTTTAAGGGGCGTAGACAACAATTTGATGATATCAGTTGCCTCAGATGTACAATACGGCCCCTTATTTTGTGGAAAACAGGCCCTAAAGACCCACACAAACAATTATTTAGTACCTACGTCAGTCATTGGTTCGTACCCTAAGCCCCAGAAGTAGTCATTTAATGTATATATTTGGGACATAGTTTGCCCATTTTTCGACATTGTTTGACCACAAAAAACTTTTATGAGCGATTTTTATGAGAAAAAATATTTTTGAGGTTCACAATTTTTTAACCGGTGGTTTATGCCTCTAGCTGAGGCATTTGTTGATATAAATTGTCAGGCAAAGGTCATCAAATACTCATACTGTGAGTATTACTTACGCTGCTAGATAACCATCAGTAAAACGTTATAAAGTGCTATTTTCTAGCCTTTTATTATTTTAAGTAGCAGGATACAAATTATTGAGGCAGCTTGTTTGACCATCCTATACCCCGTTGAGGTTCACCATTTGGGCATCCCATACACCGCTGTGATACACCATTTGGGCAATCAGTATTGGCGTGCAGGCATCCGCACATAAGGCAGCAGTTTCAAGCGTGTCTCAAACAGATCGTATAAATGGTGAGGCGCGTCTCACAATAAATCATATAGACGGCGCGACGCAGTAGCGGATAGGGTGTAGGGTATTATAGTTCCTAAGGGACTCCAGGTACTCCAGGTACATTTTTAGCATCAGTGAATGGTTTAAGTACACTCAGACCAAACGGCCATAAAGGGTTCAACACAGGGCTGGCTGACTAATTTAAGCCACGTCACCCCAGTATGTTTTAGGCAACTGCCTAGTACTGGCCACAGCATGAGATCAGTCACACCCTGGTGGACATTTTTAGGGTGCTGTGTTTTTAGAAGGAATTTTGAAACAGGAAAAATACGTTTATGTTAAATTAACATTTGGTAAAAAATACCGTTTAGAATGAATTTTGAAACAGGAAAAATACGTTTATGTTAAATTAACATTTGGTAAAAAATACCGTTTATCCATCCTGTAGTGAACAATAAGCAACGGTGACAAAAATTGAGTTTTAGATGACCTCTTTAGGTTGCCCAGCACAGGCCAAACATGAGGTCGACCCATCCTTGTGGACATTTTTAATAGGTGAGTGTGTATTAGAACCGAATTTTGAAGAAGGGAAAAATAACGTTTATGGTAAATTAACGTTTAATAAAAGATATATTAATGGTGATCACCAACTCTGTAGTGAACAATTTGCAACTGTGATGGTATATTATCAAATTTCGAAGATGAGTTTGGATGACCTCTAAGCAACATGGAAAAAAAAGTCATATATTTTAGTTTTTATTTTTGGCATAGCGCCAGCCCTGATGCATGAATGACTCCAGATGTACCTGGAGCCGTTCGGTTCCCTTGACCACGTCCATTAAGTTGGAGTAAATTTCGAACGTATTGCGTTCACTGGGGAGGTTCCCAATTGGTATGGAGTTAAGGTAGTGCCGTGCAGCCTTAAACCGCTCAAAAAGTTCAATGTCAAACCCACTACCCAACTCCACACAGCTGCCAACACGCCCAGCAATAAGAGATGAGTCCGGGGGGGATTGAGAGTCACGGGGCCTTTTTCTGGAGCACGGTAGAATGTAGTTATTGTAGAGCGAAGACGTGGTCCAGCCTGGCCTAAAAGAGGGGTTTTTGATTGGTTGAGGCAGCAAGTATGCCCCGTTGTACCCAAAAGGGCCCTAAACTCACCAATCCCCGCCTTGAAATCGAGCATCCAGAACTCCAGTTTTTCAAACACCCTGCGAGCATCATCACGGAGGTAGGTGTTCTCCCAGTTTGAAAACTCAAGCGACACCCTATCCTCAGTGACGTCCGCAAAGTGTTGGAGCAGTATGTTTTTAATATTTGCTCGCTTTGTCCTGGAGATTATGGCTACCAAATTTTCAAAATTTTTATGGCTAACTGAGGCCGAACTGTCAAATTCACCAAAAATGTAGGAGGCGTAGGCAACATCCTCGGGCGAGCAGTCCCGACATTCAATCAAATCAAGGCCGGACATCCCTATTTCGCCCACGCCTCCCCGAATAACATGTTGGCATAGTAGGGTAACTGGGAGGAGGTAGAAGAGGTTTGGTCCATAATTGGACGCATGCCAAATTAGGTACTCGGGCCACATAAACTCCTTTATTGAGAGATGGAGTTTATCGGACACCTTAGTTTCACCCGGGTTGCTGACCAAGGAGTATCGTACTGTGCCCACCATAATAATGGATTCCTCCTTTCCCACCTTGGCTTCTAAATTAACATATTTAATTATTTTAGTTTTGGCGTTTTAATATGTGAATATATTGTTTATATATTTCTTTAAAGGAAAAAATTATTTTTGAAAAACTATTTTTGGACACGTATGGTCATTGCGGCCTTTATGCACCTAATTGGTGAGCCAGGATATTTATCCACGTCAGGCTCGGAAAAAATTTTACCCATTTTGGGCACACATTTGGTCCATTTGTAAATGTCAAAAACTGCATATATTTTTGAAAAACTATTTTTTGGACACGTATGGTCATTGCAGCCTTTATGCACCTAATTTGTGAGCCAGGATATTTATCCACGTCAGGCTCGGAAAAAATTTTACCCATTTGGGCACACATTTGGTCCATTTGTAAATGTCAAAAACTGCATATATTTTTGAAAATCTATTTTTCGGACACGTATGGTCATTGCAGCCTTTATTAACCTAATTTGTGAGCCAGGATTTATCCACGTCAGACTCGGAAGAGATTTTACCCATTGTGGGCACATATTTGGTCCATTTGTAAATGTCCAGAACTACAAATATTTGTGAAAAACTATTTCTGGCCACGTATGGTCATTGCAGCCTTTATGCACCTAATTGGTGAGCCAGGATATTTATCCACGTTCCGATTCGGAAGAAGTTTTACCTATTGTGGGCACACATTTGGTCCATTTGCAAATGTTCAAAACTACAAACTATATACAAAATATAGTTTGTAGTCAATCAAAACATGTTCCTGATTCAAAACACCCAGAGTCATTAAATTAGTATGGCACAGTTAAGAGGTACAAGCAGGAACAAGAGGCTAGCCACCCACAAGAGTTGGTCATATTTTTGACCAGTTGGTCATATTTTTGAGGAATATTTTTTCAGACATGTGAGGGTAGCCACCCACTTTCTCACCTATCCCTTTCATTTCTAACATTTGCGGTGTAAGCAAAGAAAGCGACTAATATCAGTTGTATTACATATAATTACACATTATTTGTATTACATATAATTACACATTAACTAATCTGTGGGTATTTAGTTACATGAATTTTATTTGTATTTTTATAGCACGGAAAATTTGTTTACAGCAAGGGTATAACCAGCAGACCACAGTGACATCACAGCTCAGCTGGTGGTTTTTTATTAGTACCACGTGGTAGCCATTTTTGATAAAAAGTAATGACCTTACGCCATGGAGTTAGTGCAGTAAGTAGGGGGCATATGGACAAGAAATGAGCATTTTTAGTTCGATTTAGACTACCGTATGCTAAAATTATATGGCAGGGCAGAAAGTTACTAGTGAGAAAGGATAGAGCCACCACATAATTTTGTAGAATTGTAGGTAACCAGCCCAATAATTTGAGCCCAATAATTTGAGCCAACACGTTGTCATTGAGAGTGGCAGGGAATAGCTGCAACAGACATAGAAATACACTTTTGATTACATTTTTGTGTGGGATTTTTTGAGGGTAAGAAGGGAAAAAAAAATTTTTAAGGCGAGAAAAACAATTTTGGGCAAGTTTTTGAGGGCTAGTTTTTTGAGGGCAAGTTTATTTGCAAAAAACAAAAAAATAGTAGAGAAACAAACATAAACTCTATATTCAAAAAATGTGCCTTTTTAGGCAGAATCACTTTTTACTTTTTACTTTTTGTTGGCCTTAGCAGCAGCGCTGTTTGGTTATGAGGAATAGTTTACAACCAACGGCCAAGGGGTAGCATTAATACTACTAGGCAGTTTCATTTTAGGCTGAATAATTTTGACTTCAAAAAAGAAGTTATTTTTTAATTATAGTTGAGTTTTTGAGTGATAGTTTTTCTTTTCACTTAGAATTTGGCAGGGAATAGCTGCTTCAGACCATGGCAAAACATTTTTGCTCAAATCTTAATGGATTCGGCTGTTGACGGGGCCAAAACAAAAAGTTTTATTTATGAATGATTGCAAAACGCGTTCTTTGGTTAGAGGCCTTTTATTGCCATAAACAGAACACATTGTTGATTGCGGTTATGTGGGTTAGTTTTTTAATGCTGGACCAATTTGGTACCTTACTTATTTATTAGAAAAAAAACTTATCGGGCTAATAGCTTTTCATTGATTTTACCCAGCATACTCATTATTACATAGGTTTTTGCGGCATAGTTGTTTACTATCACCGCACCAACACATACCCCTATTTAGTTAACACAAGAAATGGTTTATAATTATAGGGTACCCCAATAGAAAATATAACGAATCACAAATAAATTGGGATAGGTAACACTTATTAATATGGAAAGGGAAACAGGCACCCCTACATTATTAAACAAGTCAAATTTATTGCCTTAACAGAATTTAATAACACGTTTCATGGTACTGTTCTTAAATAGTGCAGGAAAAAAAAATTTTGAATTATTTTTGCCCAAAAAATAGTAAAGCCAGACTAACCAAGACCGCCCACATAAACCCCACAACTTTGAGTCAGGCGCAAGGGTGAGTGATTTTTTCCATGAAGGACACTTGGGCCTAGCGGATAGTACAATATTTGACAGTTTTTGAGCAATATAATAAGCCCCCTTACTTAGGGGGAAAAATTCTATATTGAGATTGCAGGGAATAGCTGCTTCAGACTAGATATGTACGTATAGGATAGGTTATTTTGTGCGACTATTGAGAAGACACCAGTGGTTTTTTATTTTTTTAAAAAACCACATACCTTTTTGTAAAATATGATCAGACAAAGCATTATAGCCATTTGAGAGGGGAAGGTATAGAGCTAAAGTGTTTATTTATATATTTTAGGAGAATGTGCCCATTTGGCCCCCCTTTTTTATAGTTTAATTCTTAGATGGCTAAGAGCAAATTCACCTTAGACAATAACAGAAAATACTGGGTATTCCGCAGTGTGGTACTTAGTAGCTCTCAATTGGCTATTGATGAGCTTTTCATCATAATGGGGTCCCTGAGGGTGATTAGATCTTCCCCTGAAGTCGATGGGTAAGTATTTCTGAGTACAGAAACAGAGGGAGAATTCGCCAGCGCCGAATTTGAGTGACAGATTTGCAGCTGATTCGTAAAAAGAAGTCAAGCGAAAACAGCCCGCTATTTCATTTTTGATGAGATTGCCACGTTTTTGAGGGACATTTTTTTTGGCAATGATCATGCCGAAGTCGTATTTAAGTTTATAGCAGGTTATGGAGGGGGACTCGTCATCATTGTTGTCAAAAATGTAAACCCCCCCCAAACATGAATCATTTATTGTGTGGGCCCCCGCAGCATAGTTTTCAGAGAAGTTTATTAAAACGGCATCAAATATATTACATATAATTGTGATGCCGTCCACAGGGACAATTTGGAGCCTGTTTTCCTCTCTTTCAAACCAGGCCAGGGCAAGCTCACACACGTACCTGTCAATTACAGCAATAAATTTTTTTGATATTAGGGGATTGATAGCAAGCAGAATATTATCATTATCCAGGATTCGAATCATCCTAATAACTTCACTAGGCTTAAAAATGGGTAATGGAGAAAGCATTTGGCTATGTAATTGGTTTACAGACATCTCAAATATTTTAAATTTTTCAGCCGCACTGGTTAATGGCCCTGTTTCACTCACATTTTTTTCATTTGTTTTACTGGATCCGTGGGTACGTGGCCTATGCCGTATTTTAGATCCAGTACAGGCCTCCACGTTGGTTGTATTCTTTTCCCTTGAATTTTCAGACTTATTTAGTTGGTCGAGCTGTTTAATCATTTCAGCTTCAATCTGGGTAATAGTTGCCTCCAGCGCCGTAGAAATTTTTAGGGCAGTTAGGAGGACCGGCACAAACCAGCGCCCAAGTAACCGCCAGGCCTTATGGATCCCACAGCCAGAGACCGTTAGATCGTATACCCTTCGTTTAGCCAAAAACTCCGTGTGAGCAACCGTAACGCCATCAGTAATACGAATTCGAGCAGGGAATTCGCTTGTAGACGCCATTTGTACTATAGGAAGAGTAAATATATCTTAGGGATCCCATCAAAAGAATTTGGAGAACTTAGTAGAAAAGCGCATGAAAATAAAGTCATAGTGTTTGATTAGACGCGCCTTTCTTACCAGTTTGTTGTATAGTAATAATAGGATAGCGGATATTGGCAGAGTCTGAATATGTCAGCAATTAGGGCAGGTACCCTATTGGAGAGCATTTAGGATGTGAAGCAATATATTTATTTTCTATCCCATAGAAAATGAACACAAAAAAAATTTTTTAAAACACAATTTTTTTTTTAGAACACAATTTTTGGAACACAAAAAAATTTTTAAAACACAATTTGTAACCAAGAGATATATATAAATCCACACATGAAGCAAAGATGAGGACAGATATCAGTATCAAACATTGATACATAGATGCCGTTGTTCCACTTTTTAAACAATTTTTAACAGTTAATCCTATTTAGCAATTGAAAACTTTTTAGGGCGATTTGTGGTACAAATAGCACTTTAGCATTTTAGTTAGAGTAAGAACAGTTTAGTCACAGTGACCCCCAACCCTATTTGGGCGCACATTTGTTCGTTATGAGCAATTTAGGGCTACTTCTCTGGTGGAGTAATTGTGCAGTATATTTATATGTTTAGTAACTCAGCACATATACTTTGCCAACATCAGACAGACGCCGCCCCGCTCCCTAATTATTAACTTACATATTAATTTGCTAGTTTAGCGCACAGCAGGAGATTTTTCGTTATTTTTGAATAATATATAATATTTTGGTTTAATTTGGGAAACACATGGTTATAAGGGGGGAGGTGCCCGTTTGACACACGTCACTGTGGCTCCAGTAGCGGATTTTAAATATGCTGGTTCAGGGACCCCCAAAAAAATGGACTTTGATGAAGACTATTGCTCTTAGCCGAGGACTTAGTAATCATCAAAGCCGCATTGGGCTGCCGTTTAGCGCCCATTTACTATTTGGCGCGTAGTTTGGATGGCTATGCAATTTTGGTATATACCCTAGTATATAAACATAGTGTAAAGAATTGTGTTGTAGCCACATTTGATAAGGGCAGGGAATTGAATCTACAGTATTAATGTTAAGGTACCATCACTCGTAGAAATTATAATTTGCATTGGCTGTTTCCACCTCAACGCAACCCATATTAAACACATATTGGCGAAGTCATTTTTTATACATTATCATTTAAGTTCAACAGAGTATACGGATATCAAAAATCACGACTTTTCATCACTAACGAATTTTTAGCACCTATTTTTGCACGAATTTTTAGCACCTATTTTTGCACGAACTTTGCACAAATTTTTGCACGAACTTTGCACTATTTGTGCACGAATTTTAGTACGGTAGGATTCACGAGTTAATGTACGATTTTATGGATGATTTTAACATACACCACGCACAACCCGCACGGTTTATGCATGGTTTATGTAAGAATTTGTGTACGGTACGGTTCACGAATTATAGCGCGTACGGTTCACGAATTATAGCACGTATTTTATGCACGAACTTTGCAATAATTTTGGCACGTATAATTTTAGCTATAATTTTAGCTATAATTTTAGCACGTATTCAATGCACGAATCTTGCAATATTTTTGCACAGCTTTTTTCACGGATGGATCACGAGTACATATAACCATTTAACCATTTAACCAGGCTGAAGTTCACACCTGCTAAATGGTTTGCGCCTGTTAGAAAGGGTTGTGTACTAAGTAAGCATAATTAGAGGTGCAGCGAATAAAGCGACGGGTCCAGACAAACTATGATTGAGGCGGCGCAGTGCCATCAGCCCTCATCACAGCAGTCTGGACCCTTTGGAAATTGCTGACACCGAGTTTACCACCAGTTTTATTGCGTAGACTACCGGCAACAGTACCCGGGTGTCGGCTAGCTAGGGGAAAATTGAACATTCCTACCGAGTCGGCCGTGTCAGTAAGGAAAGTACAGTTTTTGCAATTGTACTTTCCCGCCCTATGCGGACAGACCGCAGCAAAGTGAGCAATTATTAGTTCGCGGAAACAGTCCGATCCCACCTCCTTGCGTATATAGTACGGCAGGGAGTTAAAATGATTACATAAATTATAGGGAAAGAATTTAATGTTGAATGGACTCTTTTTGGGGCATAAAAGGGTAGGGGTTTTAGATCTGTCACAGTCTAAAATAGCCCTACCTGAGCGTAATCGTGCATTACTCATGTCAGGTGGATCCGTCACAGGATCATTATTGGTACGCGTAGTAGAGTTTACACCTTTGGTAGACTTAGTGGCGCCGGATTGCCCATTTTTCGCTTTTTTGGATTTATTTGAGAAGAATAAAGTGCCCTCCCGAGGGTTGGAAAAGAACATAGTTAATAGGGTATCAAAAATTGATGCAGGTTTTTGGTTTATCAGAGTTTTGTTTAAAAACAATAGTCCAGCTTTAATATGTAAATTTTTAGGGTCAATCCATCCTACTTTACGAAAAATGTATTGGTATGAGATTTTCTTCATAGCGTCCCCCGATCGAGTTTTTGTGCAAAAGTGCGATTTGAGCGGCAGGTCATAAATATCACAGATGACATTTTTGATCATTGACGCTATCTTATTGTAGATTTTGTCCTCAAAACGAGGCATGGCTTCGTAAGCAAAATTTAGTACACCATATAGAAGACTATAGGCCAGTTTAAGTACTTGATGTTTTTTCAAGAAACACTTGATATAACAAATGAGGGCACGTATTTCATGGTATTTGAAGAGGATGTGGTTTATTTGTGGCAAAAAGGATAGATTATTGTCAAACCTAACCCCCAGGTGTTTATGAGAGAAAATATGCCTAATTTCATGTTCGTCGATTAACAGAGGTTCAGATACGCGTTTACCTATTATGGCATATGAAGTCTTCGGGAACGAAAGCTGGATGCCATGCTCTTCAGTCCATAATGCAACATGGCGTATCATGTCAATTGCATCTGATTTAGCTTCGGCCATAGAGTGGCGACATATGACAGACATCAGATCATCAGCGAAAATGGTAGTTTTAGTAAAAGTATTGGAGGGCATTTTGCAGATTACCCCCGTGAGGACTAGGGAGAAAAGGAGGGGGGACATCGCCCCACCCTGGGGCACACCATAAGGGGCCAGATTGATACTTCTACTTATTTCGCCCCCATCAACAACCGTACCACATCGATTATTATGCTCCGATGCAATATACTGAGCAATCTCAGGACTAACTAATTGTTGTAATCTTTTAATAATTACTGAGTGTGGTACTGTGCCAAACGCGTTGGCACAGTCATAAAAAATAAGAAATATTACTAAGTGTATTGGGGAGGTTATAATTTGGATGATAATTTCAATTAAGGCGGAACTGCAAGAGAACCCCTTTCGAAACCCATGTTGGCGGAGGGGTAGTAACCCAAATTCTTCGACAATACTGTTTAGATTAGCTGTAACCCAGCGGCTTCTTATAGAAAAGGAGAATCTAGATACCGCCAGTATGCGGTAGGCTTTAATTGTTCCCTTATCCTTTGATCCGTATTTTGGGATAGGGATGAGTTTAGAGTTTTTGTCAAAATTTGGGCAACAGCCCAGTTGGACATCGAATTTGCACATTAAGCAAAGAAAATCCAGTAATTCATTGGGCCAGAAGCGTAGGTTATTTTTGCAAACTGCAGAGTTAAGCCCCTTTGTTCCATCTTTAAGACAGCAGAATAATTTAAACATGGAGTCATTTTTGACCCCAGAGCCCCGTTCAGTTAACTTTAAGTCTTTAAATGATAATTTGTTGTAGGTAGGGGGCAATTCGTCGTTAAATATTTTTTTCAGATTGGAGTTGGAAAAACCAAGATCAGCCTCCCCCTGTAGTCTTAAAAAATTTTCCAAGTGGTCCTCGGGGGTGTATTTGGTGATACAGTCAGATACTGTTTTGAATTTGTTGTTAAGCTTCCTGTTAACAACAAAAATGGCATTTTGGTCATTTATGTTGTTAGTCAATCTACACATTTTACCTTGGTAAATGCGACGGTCGGTGTTTGCCATCTTTTTTGCAATTTTAGTGTAGTGAGCGAGAAGAGTTTTGGTGCTCAAATCTATTGACAACGTTCTGAATAAAATTTCAATGCTATTGAGGAGTCTAAAAATTTTTTTGGTTGCAGGGCGGAGGTACGGTTTCGTACATAATTTGTTGAAGGTGATGGTTTTGAGCGGGGTCAGCCCAGCAGTAGTCTCCTCGATCAGATTAATCAAAAATTTAGTGAAGGGGACACCGTCACACCCACCATCACGCTCAAAACCATCCACTTCAGTGGAGGCAATAAAGTCAGTAGCTTCAGATATCAAGCGATTTAGGGTCTGACGATTTTCATCCAGTGCTTTGAGACCAGCATCGTAAATTGTTTCAGGGCTGGGCCTGAGGGGGATCTGAACTTGTTTTTCATTAGATTGAACTAAAATTTCGACATCAATCGTAGCGCAAAAAATATAGTGGCCATCATTAGATAAATAGAGCCGACCGCAGAATTGTTCAATTACAAGCCCAGGTACCCCTTTGTGGGCAAATATATCAATATTACTGAGAATGTCAGAGGTTTTGTATCTGGCTGTTCTATTTGTGGTAGAGAATTGGTGGTCAGCGTAGTTTTTAAGTAAGTTTCGAAAAAACGTAGCAAATATTCTACAGTCATTGGGGCGAGGGTGGCGGTAATCGCAATTTAAATCGCCACAAATTAGGCCAGTAACTCTATTTTGTAGTGCAATAATTTTTTCAAATTTGACCCTAAAAAAGTAGTAGTAGCGTGTTTTGTCAAAAATATGTAGCGCCCTAGCCTTAATAGATTTAAGGTGAAACCTGTAGAAACACGTAATGTTGAATATGAATTTGCGTTTACCAGATATTTTTACTGCTAAGGAGATAAATGGTGCATCATCGAACATGACTTTGACCGTGAAGTTAACATCATTGCGTATCAGAATGGCAGAAAAAATCTGGTCAGCGCCATGGACACATACAGGCCTGTGGTAATATGCGGAGAAGTTGTCCGGCAGGAGAAGTTTTTTTGCCAGGAGGGAAGGGTTGATTGACAATTCCTGAATGCAAATAATATGTGCATCACAGAAATGGTCAACCAGGCGAGTAAGCTGGTGTAGAGGGTTATTTAAATTTACGGACACTATTTTAAGTTTAGGAGGGGTTTTAAGCTTGTTTTTACGCGGAACAATTTTAGTATGAGTAGGTATATTGAGGTTAGTCTTAAGTTTATTTTCAAGTTCAGTAAGAAGCTCCACAATAGGAGTTTCCGTTTGCGTAAAATTGGGGGGGGGGGGCAGGAT
>SCLE01263568.1:0-12943 GCA_004367955.1 Bathochordaeus stygius | reverse complement strand
TCTCGGGTTGCTTGTGCTATTGTCCTCCCGTATATGGGTTGATGAGGTTCACTATAGTGCAAGTTTAACTTTGTTAAAATTACTGTTTCTCTTAGGGGTTAAACAGTTGTTCTGAATGGGTTGGGGCGTTTTGTTTCTGACCAATGAGAATAGGGCGGAGTCTCTGGCCGTTTCAAACTACGCGCGTGACTCTGGTTGCTGATTGGCGGTTCAGAATACGCTGATCACGTGACAGTGTAAAGTCTGAATATTATTAAAACAGAAATCTGAATTAAGGGAGGAAGTGAATGGCTATTATTAAAAGAGAATAGATAAATGGCTATGCCCAGAAAGCTTATGGACAGATAATGTCAGGATATCTGAGAATGACGGATGTCGGAGATGTTCTTTTGAAAAAATCTGTACAACATTACTGTAAATTTTGTGTAATAATTTGCCGTTTAACTTTTAGAGGTTTATCGAAAAAAGGTTTTTCGGTAAAATGAGAATGTATCTGAGAATCAGAGAATGATGAAATTTTTTCACGAGAATCCGAAAAATGGGAGGAAAAAGAGATTATTTAAAGATCATGGCAGAGAAAAATTATTTAAAAATTTTTTAGTTTAGATATTCTGATAATGGAGGAAGTACGGTTTTTGCCGGTTTTAACTCGAAAAGAAGGTCTGGATGTGCCGGCGAACGTGAAAATAATTTTCGTACACGAAACAGAGGATTTGATGGATTTGGGAGGAAATGTGATAAATGGGATGGAAAAATACCTAAAGGTAAAAATATTGATTAAGCTTGAAAAAAGTATTACTAAATTGTAAAAATGTTTAGCTGAATATCAGTTTCAAAATGGCAGAAGCGATGGGTGAGTCTTGGTCAATCCTGGTGCACCCAATGGCGAAGATCGTTGATTTTAAAAAGGCGGTCCTTTATAGAATTATGCAGAACTGGGAGGTAGACAATAATGGTATCCAGTCGTTATTGGTAGCGGTCAAAGATGGAGGTTTCAATTTGGTCACCACCTGGGACGGCATTTCAAACAGTGAAAAGGCTAACCTGGTAAAAGAGTTAGGCTACAAAGAAGCCCAAAGGGAGGAAGCATACAGAAATCTGCGTTTACAACAGATACTTACTGTAAAATCTGAAATGATGGTAAGTTTTGTAATTTTATTGGGTTAATTATAAAAAATATGTCTTGAAGGAATTCTGTGGTTGGATTAAAACGGATGCAGGCCTGGACAGAACGATGCAAGATTGGCTGGTGCAGATCAGATCAAAGTTGGAGGAGAAATCGAGTGTGCTAACGTTTTTAATCTCGGTTAGAATGGCTCCAGAGGCGAGACCAGATTTGGAAAAACGTGATCTTGGGAGTCGATTCAAGATCAAGCTCTTCAACATTTGGAAAAAGAACCGCGAGAGAGATCTGAAACTGATCAATTTACAGGAGGAAACAGTTTTGGGCGAGAATATGAATGAAATGGTGCGCAGGAATAAAGTATATTTCGAAAATTTTTTGGCAGAAAAAAGGATTATAGTGCCACTAGCGGAATGGAAATCCAGCACCACGCTCAAACCGGCGCAGAAATTTCTGGAAAATTTGATGTTGGAGGAAGTTAGAATGGCAAGTTTGTCTGCTACCGAATTTCGGTCAAAAGAGCAAGATTTATGGGCCATGGTTGTAAAGAGTGCACCGGAATTCGAATGGGACTCTGCCGTTTCATGGCAATTGGCGGTAGCAGTCAGGTTAGAAAACGAGTAGGGTTTAAATGTCTCTAAAAATAATGTAATTTTAAGATTTTCGGAACAATTCGAAGGATGGGAGGAAGGCTGTATTCAAAATTATATATTGGATTCGGTGGTAAAAAGGCTGCTAAATGGAGTTATAAAAAAGTGCGGAAATGAGCTTCTCAACAAAAAGGAGGAAATTATATTTGAAGGTAATCGCCAGAAAAAAGGCTGTCTGAAAACGGAAGTGGATGAAATGATTTTATCAAAACTTCATAAAAACAGAGAAGACGGCAAAAAAGATGCGATCACGTTCGTAAATTTGCTTACGATTGCCAAGAATCTGTTTGGAGAGGATAAATGTAAAAATTTACAGTATCTAAGAAGGGTGAGTTTTATTAAAATAAGTATTCTGAAAAATAAGTTTTTAATTTAGAAAGCTCTGAAGGTTTTGGCGACATGGAAGTATATTCCGGAAGAGATCACCTGGTCAATGAACTGGCTGAGGGAGGACGAACAGGTTAGTAAATCTAGTTTTATTCCTAAATGATTAAATTAAATAGGTTTACGAATTATATTTGGAAAGGACAAAAGAACTGGAATTGGGAGCTGATACGACGTTTGCGGAGTTTATCACTCAGAAGCTGAATCTGGAGGAAATTGTCTCAGAAATGTGCCCAAAAATGCTCACAGTTATGCTGGAGGTGGTAGTAAAAAAATTAATTTAAATGTTAAAATATATTTAGAGCGCACATGGATGGGATCAGTTGGAACACTACGAGCTGTCTCCGGTAAACTGGCAAAAGTTTAAAAGGGAGGAACTCTGGACTTGTGCTTTCATGGTTGACTGCAAGGAGTTAACTTTTGAATTTGGAAACAGATGCCGGAATCATTTGGAAGAATATCCGGAAGACCTTAAACTGATTATGAATCAGGAAAAGGAGTTTGAACAATGGCAGGGCTTCTTTATGGCAAAGGGAGTTTACTTTGGAGGAAAATCAAAAGACCTGGATCCGGATTTTATGCCGGAAAAAGTCAAATTCAATGCTTTATCGGAAAATGCTTTATTAAATGATTCAAAAAAAGTGGTAAGTCCGGATTTTGAAAATGCAAATATTATTCCGGAACTGGTTAATAAAGATTCCATACCGGATTTGGTGGAGGAAATAATTATTCCAGATTGGGAGTTTAGCTTGATCCTTGAGAATCTTTTCTTTATTCCGGAAATGGAAAATATTATTCCGGATTTGGGTATTAAAAAGATTATTTGTCAAAAAAAGGAGGAAAAGCTTATTCCGGAAAACGTTATTAAAGAAAACA
This sequence comes from Bathochordaeus stygius, assembly GCA_004367955.1. NCBI lineage: Eukaryota > Metazoa > Chordata > Appendicularia > Copelata > Oikopleuridae > Bathochordaeus > Bathochordaeus stygius. The sequence continues at coordinate 9,910 of SCLE01263568.1, read as the reverse complement.
TGGAACGGGATCAAATTATTAAAATGGACAAAAGTACTCAAAGTATTATTCAGGATGAAGTGCTGAGCCAAACTGCTATAGCGCCTGTAACTGCTTTAGTGGATCCGGATCTTCAGTTGGATGTAAGATTTCGACAGGCAAAAAAAGTGGTGCCACAAAAAAGTGTCAAACAGGAGGAACAGAAAGTGTCGGATTGGGCTAAATCAGACGCGGAACAGGTTTTTATGAAATATTTTATCGAATAGTCCATTCTAACATTTATGTATTAGTGTATTAAAGAGTATAGAGTTTTGGACACGATAATACGTATAGCGCAAAAGTGCTGGCTGAAATTCGACGAGGAGGACATGGATTCATTTGATTTTGGACCGTTAAAAAGATACTTGAAATGGGATGATAACAGAGAGTGTCGTGAGGTAAGAAAATAAAGACTAATTTTTTAAAAAATGATAAAGGTCTGAAACATTGTTTTCAGATTGTATTCATGGTCAAGGAATTGGTCAAAAAATTTGGAATTCCAGAAGAGGACAATTGGAGGAGATTAACGGGCCTGTTATTTGCGGTTTCAACAAACCAGGGCTGGCTCCGAAATCAGGATGTGACAAAAGAAAAATTGGATTTTCTGACGCATCCGGTTAAAATTGAATTTTCGAAAAACCTGGAACAACAAAAAGGGAGGAAAGCGGTCATGGCGCCAAAAGCTTATGGTTTACTCACAGATCCGGAAAATGCTCAATCATGGAACCCTGTAAGAGACAGTTTTGAAACCGACAGGATTTTGACGTATGTGACGCCGAAGCTGAAACTGGATGCGGAATTTTCATGCTCAAAGGTCCTCGTTATTCAGATGGAAGCGGATCTGGACACGTTCCATCCGGACCTTCGTAACACCAGGGAGGATTCCAGAAATCGATCAGATTTATTTGAATACGCGCGGGTAAAATTCAGCTACGTAAAGATTATGGACTTGGTGGATCGCAAAAATCCAAGAGAAATGTTTACGCAGTTTCAGGTAAGAAAATTTTGTTCATTACTTTTGTACCCAATTTTCACGCATTTTCAGGAGGACGAAATGGAGGGCCTGGACAAATTAGAGATCCTAGCGGACATCAGAGATCTGAACAGAACTGGAACTTTATTGGCGGATCTGGATGATGAATTAAAAAAATTGGATCGAATGCGGCTGTCAGAATCGGAAGGAAATATACAGCGTCGGAAAATTTTCAGCTGTTTTCATGAGTTAAGAACTGAAGCCAGAATGGTGGAGCTGGTCAATAAATACGACAGAATGGGCTTGGAGGTCATATGGTTCTCAACGGGTCCGGTTGTCCAAAGTAAGTGTTAAAAAAATGGGATCCAGAAGGTGAAAATTATTGTTAAAAAATGGTAAATTGGTGAATAACTATAAATTTTATTTTTAGGTAGCTGGCTGAGGTCAACCCGCCTGTTAAAAAAGGAGCTACCAAGGCATCAAAGAGGCAGAGGAGAGGACTATGCAAAGATGCTGAAAAAGCCACTGATTCTGGTAAATTAGTTTTAGTTAGTGTAAAATTGTACCGAATTATTCAGGTGAATCTCAGAACACTGTCTGAGCCAGGTTTCCAAACAAATCTGAAAGAAAACTTGGAGGAGAATGTTACAGGTTTTTTGAGCGAGACTGAACAATTGGAGGAAATTATGGAGGAGGCGGTGTTCACAATGGTAGTGGCACAGGTCTCAATTATTGCGGATTCAAATCTGCATCCATATACGTCCCACATTATGCCAATCTCAGGGGACATGCTGTTCTGGTCACAAATTGCGAGTTTGGGAAATTTACTTTTCTGGGAGGACAAGGTGGAAGGTTTTAGCCCTTCAAAAGGTAGTTTTTTAGTTGGATAAAAAGGAAAAACAGGTTTTGAAATAAACAAAATTTAGAAAACTTCAAGACTGGGGCCAAACAGCAGTTTGCATGGCTAAAATTTTGGCTGAACACGGAGATGATCCAATCATCAAGAACATGGAGGAAGATGCAGTGGCCCGGAAACAGTTATGTAGAAGGTCAAGGGGTAACATGCTACCCAGCAAAAGGCTTCCTAGAGCACATGGAAGGCCGAAAAAGAACTGTGATAACGTCGAATTTTGGTGCATTTGTAAGAGACGTAATGCTCGTAGCAACGGAAATCACTTTGAATCTGCAGCCAAAAAATGTCAGAAGGGAGGATTGGATCATGTCATTTGAGAAAGGAGAGTCGTACATCGCGGCTGGATACTGGCTTTCAAGAAACGGAAAGTAAGTTTTCAAATGTAACAAAAATGTCAGTTAAATTGTTACAGGTGTTTAAATTGGTTATAAAAAATGTAATTTTTCAGCATGACACTCAAAAATCCAGTCAAATTCCTTCAAAAAATGGATTTAAAAAGGGAGGAATTGAGCGGCGCAGAGGCAGATTACCTGGGCAACCTGAAAAAGGCAAAATTATTTTTCCTGGATGATGCCTTCAGGGAAAAGACCATGTTGTGGAAAAAATTTCCTCAAATGTACCGTGAAACTGAGAGGAAGGTCTGGAGAAAGGCGAGAGATTTGTTCAATGGCAGATCAGATTTTGGAGTCCCGGAACAGCTGGAAAAAAGGAGGAAAAGTTTGTTGCTAAAAACGGTGCTTAAAAAGGTAAATTTTGGTAATCATGTGGTAATCAAAATTAAAATTGTAATTTTTAAAGGGCTGGAAGCGAATGGATGAATTTATTTTGCAGGAGGACAGACGTCAGAGGCGTGAGAGATTGAAAGAGCTGGAGGATTATGATTCTTTTTTACTCAGCATTAAAAAAGGTAATTATTCAAATATAAATTTTAAATATATATCTAATTTGAAATGTACAATTGCGATTGAAAATTGGTTTGCCTAACTAAATATTTCAGAACGGGAGGTCAACATGTTTTATATGCAGACATGGCCGGAAGGCAAAACATCAAAAATGAAGAAAGTTTGCCAATATTGGAGGACTTTGTTAACAATGGAGGAAATTTGGAAGCAGAGGCCATTTATTCTGGATATGGTGCAGTCGTGGAAATCGGTGAACCCTGTGGAGATGATTGACTGGAGGTTATGGTTCATGGAGATAGCGGCCTGCATCAAATAAATTATTTAACGCTTATTCTTTGCCTACATGTACAGTGTTCACATTTACTGAAAATTACAAATGCTGCGTATATTAAAAAGATTAAAATTATTATGGAAAATTGTTAATTATTTTTTGTGAACAGTGGTTGCAAAAATGGAGCTTCGTACAAATGGGGCAGATTAGTTATAAAATTTCTTGAAGCTGAAGTGTGGTTAAAAAATGAGTTTGGTTGAAAGAGTGCTGATTGGATTTATGTAGTGTTTAATACGGAGTTTTTTAACAAAATAAATAGTTCCATAAAACTGGTTTTATCCTGGTTTTATCCTGGTTTTATCCTGGTTTTTTCAGAAAAATTATGGACGCTAAAACGGCACTAGCCAAAAAGAAAAGGGAGGATAGCCAGCTGTGGCAGAACAAGTGGGCAAAAGCCATCCATGCTTTGGCCACGACAAAAAATTGGGATAAAGAAGTCAATAAAGGTGCTTTCCTGAATAAATACATTGAGATTATTGAAATGCTCAATGAGGCTATAAAGGGAGGTAACTTTACGACGGAATCTAATAGGCTCAAGCGTGACGCACTGATTGAGCGCTGTGATAAATACTGGAAAAAGGACCTATGGGGTATTCAAAATGATGGCGTAGGTGACTTCGAAAAATGGGAGGAAAAATGGAAAGTGGAATCTACGGTAGTATCGAAACCGGAATTGCTTGAAGAAGATCTGCGGGAGGAAAATATTCCTCTGCAAGACCTGAAAAGTGAGTAAAAAGGGCAAAAAATTTTTAGCGATTTTATAAAATATAATTTAAAATTTAAATAAAAATTTGATCTGTTTTTTCATATTTTTTAAGAACTGGAAAAGCGAAAAAAGAGAAGCAGGAAAGTACCGGAGCGTTACTTGGATGATCAGGTAATGCTTACCAGCTCCTTGGAGGGGGTTGAGGGCAAATTAATCATAGATGAAGTTAAGCAGGCTGAAGTGGAAACAAAATTGGAGCTAGTGAGCAAAAAAGTCCAAGGTTTTCATGACCAAGTGGAGGAAAATTTGGAAGCCAGAATTTTAGAACATAATATGGCCAATACGATTAGACTACTCGCGGAAAAAGTAAGCCAACTGGAGGAAAAAACCAAAAAGCTGGAAGCCAGGGAGGAAATAAATAAGAATATGGTAATGGAAATGTCTTTGGAGTGTTACAGAGAGGTAATTAAAAAGCTTAAAGATTTAACTGAAATTGGGGATGTTCAGAATATAAATAATAAAACGACGTGGAAGCAAGTATTGAGTTCAAGATTTGGGCTTGAAATGTTTTACTTGGTTAAAAATCTGAGACTTCAAGAGGAGGAAGAATGGTTGAATATTTGGTGGAAAAATTTGGCGGAGCTAGGTTATACTGAAGTTACCATTTATAATGTTCAACAATATAATGCTCTGGTGGCAGGTTTCAGGGCTGATTTAGCGACAAAATTAGGGAAACTACCGCTGGAACAATTTTTTGATCAAGCAACGGCAATGTATTCGTTAATAATGGAGATGAAATTGGAGGAAACAGTTCATGCGAAAAAAATGAAATTGGCGTTGGAAAAAACGGGAAAAGTCAGAAAATTGGCAGACTTACGGAGGACCTATCAGAATTTTATCCCAGAAGGCATGAATTTATGGCAGGAGATACATTTTGATGAAAACGTTAAGAGGTTAGAAAAAATTAATATCGTAAAATCATATAAGGGCATTAAAAGGAGGAGATTGCAACTGAAATTTTTGGAATTCAACTCTAAAGATTTTTTCAGTTACAAAGAGCGAGAATCCGAGGAAGCTAAAAATGTACTGAGCCACATTGAAGATGAAATCACAGTGAGGCAAGAAAACACGTCACTATGTTCATCATCGGAGGAGGAAGCTGAATCATTGGCTTCGGAGCGAGCTTCAAGAGGCAAGAAAAAAGAGGAGGAATTTTTGAAATCCGGGGTAGCAATTAAAAAAGGGAAATCAATTACGAGAGGTAAGTTATCGTGGTCTTTTTACAAAATAGAAAAGGACTCGCAACTCAAATTGAAAAAAGGTTTTAACACATCTTTAGAATTGAGCCCACTGCACAAAAAAGCGAAAAAGGAGGTCCGAATCACGAGCGGTGACCTAGTGGAGGAAAATCGTAAACCGGTTTCAAATCGAGATGCTGACAATGATTATGAAAAAATTCTGGAAAAACGGAAACGCAGAAGGGAGGAAAACCGGGAAGTGGAACGTGAAATGGAAAAAGCGGAACGTGAAAATGAACGTGAAATTCAAAAAATGGAGGCTGAGTACGTTTTGGTACCTGAAAATAGCCTTGATAATGAACAAAATTATTTAGAAAATATGAATTGGACCGAAAAATCCGAAACTCTAAACGAAGTTTGGGAGGAAAATTCGAAGATAGAAGACGACTTCGACGACAGTCTTCCCGGGTTCCAAGAAGTAGATCACCAAGATCGAGATCAAATAGCGTTGTCAGACAGCGAGCGAAATCGATTAGAAGGGAGGACAGAAGATCCTGTAGAAAATCTGTCAAAAGATCGCCTACTAGGGAAAGAGTGGATGACAGACGGTGACGATTGGGATCTGTTTGAAGAATTATGAGGTTTGTAGTTAATTTATTGCAGGAAAAAGATAGTAAAAATTTTTAAAGGAATATAGTGACGCTCAAGATGTGACACTCAAAACGGGAGGAAATGTGAGTACAAAACTGGAAAAAACTTCAAGATTTAGTCAACAGCCAACAAAACAAAAAGAATTTCCTGCCTTCAAAATTACTGTTATGACAAAAAACACACTGCCTTTATCAATTTACTGCCCCTCGGTGCTATGAGTGTTACTTTAAAAACTGTAATTAAAATAATATTGGAAAAAATGTTTGATGTGTAAATTAATTAAAAGGGTTATTGGCAGCTGGAAGTATTAGGGTAATTAATAAGTTTGTAGTGTTTAGAAAACTGGTTGAGTTATAGTGATTATATTATGCGGCGGAAAAAAGAGTCTAAAATACCACAGGGTTTATGGGAGGACTGGTCAAGCCGAAATAAGAAATTGGATGCCAAGGATAAAACTTGTGCATGTGAAGGTACAATCTGTGATTATATCAGTGACGAAAATTGACGAAAATTAGATGCCTGTGTATGGAAAGGGAGCACAGAAACTGGGATAAAGATTTTTTAAATGAACCCTTACTGGCTCCGAAAGCGGTGAAAGCGGTAAATTATCTGAACTGTGTGGTCATGGATCGACAGGGGAGGAGAAGAGGCCCGTTTTTTCACAGAGAATGGTTGGCACTGGGCTGGGATTATTTTGATAAATTCCATGAAATCCTGAATGGAAATGAACAAGCCGCCTGGGCTGACGTTTATTTCAGGGACCTGGAGGATTTTTATTCGGGAAGCTATTCGGATTTCTCGCCAATACATTTATTATTAATTGAAAAACTTCACGGTGAATGGAATAGACATATTGTCTATAATGATGTTCACAGGGGGGTGGATCTTTATGAAAATCTGATGCCAATAAATCCGACGCAAGGTAAAAGTTTTAGGAAACAAGGGAAAATTGGTACAAAAACAGAGTGGCATTTGGAATTTTCGGATATTATACGGGAAACGGAGGAGGAATTTTCATTAACGGAGACGCGTCGTCTGCAGCGTAAAAAAGCACTCGACTGGAAAGACAGAGTTAAACTTTGTTCGAAAAATAAGGAGAAAGTTTATAATGAGGAAGAGTTTTCAGGTTTATGCAGCTGGTATAAAACTACAAAAGAAATACCGGTTATTAAGAAAATTGCGAGAGCACCTGGTAGAATATGGGAGGTGAATAAACAAGGTTTACTAGCGAAACATGAGGATTTTATCATTAAGACAATCTCTAAATGGCTACAAACTGGTACGCTAATAATGGTGGAGGAAACTGAGGTCAAACTAATGACGAAGTTGGTGTTAGCTTCAATGGATTCAAAACCCAGAATTTGTTATGATGGGGGGGTGCTGAAACTTATTGAAATGAGCTCAACGCCATGCAAATTAGAGGGGCTTCTAAATATCCTAGATACAATTGACAGGCATGATTTAATGACTAAATTGGACGACAAGAGAGGTTTTCACTTGCTAAAGCTAAACAAAGAAAGCAGGGAGTTAACTGGATTCAAATTTAAAGGGAGGACATTTATCTACAGAGCGCTTCCTTTTGGTGTTCCGAAGGCGCCTGGGGCTTTTCAACGAGCTAATATGACGGTAATAAATTATTGCAGGTGCTTGGGGATAAAAGCATCATTATATCTGGATGACAGACTCTTTTTGGATAAAGAAAGTGATCTAAACACGGAAACTGTTCCGAAAAATTGTTTCTTAGGGGTTTTGTTAATAATAGCCTCGGGGGGGTTTATATCATTAGAAAAAAGTGAAATGAATCCGCGGAAGATACAGACGTTCTTGGGTATGAAAATTGATACCAGAGAAGGCTCGGTATCGGTACCGAGAGAAAAATGGCTGAAATTCGTGGAAAGATTGGACTTTATTTTGGGGAAAGAAAATGGAGAAAAAATTAGTGTTAAAAAAGTTGAAATTCTACGGGGAAAAGCGGTATCTTTTCAAGTGGCTTGCAGGAAAATGAAGCGTTATATTAGGCAGATGACCAGCAAGATCACGATAGCGAATAGAGAAGATTCTGAATGGTTTTTAATGGATCAGGAATTAAGGGAGGAACTTTTGAAGTGGAAAAATCAGGATTATCTGAAACTTAAGAGGTCGTGGTTAAGAAAACCAAGTATACAAGTGGAGGCCGTAATTTTTACAGATGCATCAAAAGCGGCGGCGGGGATGAAAATGTTTGGAGACGGTGAAACGGAGGAACATACCCATTATTACCCGGAGAGAATGCAGGGTTGGGAAATTCATGATAAAGAAGCCTATGTCATTCTCACATCATTAGTTAAATGGAAGGATAATTTGAGAAACAAAACGGTTACGTTGTTTTGTGACAATGAAGCGGTCTGCTATGGTTTTAAAAATGATGGAACTTCAAATATGAGACTCAACAAAATAATTTTAGCAATATTTGAATTCACAGAAAATAACGGAATAGAATTTGGGGTACATTGGATAGGAACGGAATATCAGCTGGCAGACGCGGCATCCCGGTTTATTTCATGGAATGAGGAGTTTATTCCTCACGCAAATTTTAGGGTGATTGAACATGCGTTAAAATTAAAATTTACAGTAGACGCCATGGCAGTTAGGGAAAATGCAAAATGTGACAAATTTATCTCATGGAGAAATGATACTTTGGCTTGGAAAGTGGATTTCTTCAATTGTGTAAAGGAGGACTTTAGAGAGGAAACTGTATTTATCTTTCCGCCGAAAAATATTTTGAATAAAGTGCTCTGGAAAGTTAATAGAGATCTGAGGGAGGTCAAAATAGTTATCCTGGGGCATTTATGGCTGGAATGGCCGCTGGCAACGGCGGATTTGAGGAAAAGAGAGGAAGTTAAAATAAGAATTATCAAACCGGAATGGTTTGGAATGCCAGCAATAACAATGTTGCCATCAGAGGAGGAAAATTTTATAGATGGCGTCAGGCTAAATGCGTCTTTCAACTGTAAACCAAGAGGATGGTTTTTAATAATGTGTAATTTATAATTGCAGGGTGAGCCGGTGGCGGTGACAATAACCTGTTAATTTATTTTAAAAAATATTTATTTGTACAGTTATTTATTACAGAGTGATTTTATTTTTTATATTAAAACAGAATGTTATTAAAATGAGGGCTATAAAATTTGAATTTAGAATGAACTTGAATCAAGTTGAAGCGGCGTTAGCTAGATGCATTGTGGGAGGTGACAGCGTCACTGAAAAGAAACGGTTTGCTATTTACAAATGGGAGGAATATAAGCAGATGGTTGAGAAAACGGATTGGTTTCTAGGGGAAGCAACTGAAGAAAAAGAATTATTATTGGAAAAATCGCCAAGGCAATTTATTGAAGAAATTAGGGAGCTGGACTTGGAGCAGAAATATTACACGCTCAAGTATAAACATCTCAGATGTTTGGAAAGGGTTCTGAAAAATCACAAAAATGATTATTTGATGGAGGAACTGGACAAAAGTCTAGAAAATTTACATGATTATTGTCAGGATAGAAGGGAAGGTGCGATGAGATTGTGGAGACAACAAAATTAGAAGGGAGGAAAAGGAATTTGTCAGTGAAGATATTTTCAAAAAAGGCTGCTTATTGACCTGCCTATCGTACTTAGAAAATTTTCTGTGTTTAAATTGTGTCGTGTTCTGTATTTGAACTTGTGAATTAAAATAAAAATGATTTAGTATGACTTCAAGGGTAATATTAGTAAAATTTTAGAATGGAGTTAATTAGAGTGAAAGAAAAAATCGTTGAATATGAGGAAAAAAAGTGTAAGGCGGAGATAATGCGGGCAGATGCTTTTAAAATATGGATGGAATTTAAGAAAAAATTGAAAAAAGCCAAATGGGAGGACGTACATTATACAAACATGGATCATTTATTGAATAGAACGCCAGGTAGCCTAATAAAACAGGTTAAAAACTGGGAGGTCAGGGAGTCATTTTGTGATTATAAAATTGACCTTTACAGAACAAAAGAATCCTTGCTACTGAATGGTGAGGCTTGGGAGGAAGATAAAAATTTCCTTGGAAAAATAAAGAGAATGGAGGAATTTGTTGAAAAACATGGTCAGGTGGTGGCCATGGCGGAAAAAGAATGCAAAAAGTGAAAGGGACACTGTTTTTTTTTGGGGAGCTTGATTTTTGGTTA
>SCLE01262475.1:0-12957 GCA_004367955.1 Bathochordaeus stygius | reverse complement strand
TTATTCATTTCATCAATATCTTTTCCAACAAGTTCAGCAGATAAATTACGCCCATTGTCCTCAATATTCCAGTTCTCTATCATTTGTTCCATTCTGGAATCTTGGGCTCGAAACAAACCAAGCATTTTAAAACCTAACTTGGTATAGTCATGCTGATCCGCCCTATTTCTGGAATCCTCCCTGGTACCATCCATCGCATAATTCCACTTCGAAATGAACGATTCCATGTGCATAACAAGTACAAAACCTTCCTTTAGCAAATAATCATTTTTGGGCGTAATATATTCCAATATCCTTTCCGTTTCAAGCTGATCCCTTAAAGGCGTCCAAGCTTCTGTTTCGCCTATGGGCACAAATAAACCCTCATTTTATTTTGCTGAAATGGCCAACGGACCTTCATGGTACGCAGTTTCGACCATTTGATGCCTGTATTTCAGTTTGCCAAGAAAAAATTCCGAATCCTTATCTTTTGTCATTTGACGGTTATCTAGCCAACCTAATATTTCATTAAATTTTTCAGTGTATAATATTAAAATTCAAACCTTGTCTGGTCGCAAGCTTTGCTAATCTGGCAATAACCATCCTCCAATCATCTGTATGCAAAGCATCGTGTTTCATCATAAGTTCCAACATGGCTTTATAGACCAATTTGGTTTTCTCTTCTGATAAGTTTAGATCTTCTTCCAGTTGCTCCAGATCTATAACTACTGTTGATTTCTTAAAGAACTTTTGACAAATCAAAGCCCAATTTGCCAATTTAATATATTGAAATTTTGCGATTGACTCTGGTGATTCAACCAACTCAAGTTCCTTATCCTTTGGTTCTCGATATACATCTTGTGCTACCCAATCCACCTGCCAAAACTGATCATCTATTATTTGCAGCATGGCCTGTTCAGAATCCAATCCATATTATTTTATATGCCTTACACATCTGTTAGATAGACCTAAGACTTTCTGCGAACATTCATCCATGACGCATTCCATGCCTTCATATGCCCAGGGGCCCAGCCAATTTTCTGGAATTACCACATATCCTTTCGCTCTATCATTTGTCGATTTGAACATTAAGCTTGCCTTGGTAACCAGATTTTTTAATCTGTTATGCACTTTGTTAATTCTAAAAAATTTTCCCATTTTCATAAAGATTCATGATTTAAACTTACAATTTTTCAAAGTCCACTTCTACAAATGACAAGCCTACAACTTCTATTTGTTGTCCCGTAATAATTTCGAGTAAATTTCGAATTTCAGGATCTTCTTCAACCCATGGCATTGAATCCTTAATTTCAGATGGATAATCCAGCCATGTTGTCCAGACCCTAATCATTCTCTTCTCACAGATCCTTATCCAGTCATCTTTATTGTCCATTAATACGTTTCTGGTTGCCTGTAACATTTTAATGTTAAAATGTGCTTCATCTGGATATTCTGACATTCTGTCAATAATTGTCCTTATTCGTAGAATGTATTCACTTTCGATCCTTCTGTGCTCCATCATCATTACTAGCTGCACTTCCAATTCCATTTTATTTCTCTAGAAATATATTAATTCCTTGTTTTCAATTTTTACCATATTTTACCTCAACCTTATTCGTTATGATATCTTTTTGTGACTTTAACGTTTTATTAATGATTGATTTTATCGCATTCTCAGCTAGGAATACTTCGAAATCTTCAACAGACCATTGCTGCACCTGCTATTTGTACCTTAATTTTAAAAGTTTTTCAAAAATTTTTCAAAATCTTTATTTTAATCTTACCAGAAAAGCGAAATCAGCGCTAGTGACACCGATCTCGACCAAAGTACTTCCCATCTCATTGCCCTAATGAAATCTGCAGTCTTTAATTCCATTCTCATTACCGGATCCGCCGCATCTCTATCTTTTTTTGAGCAATCCATCTTGTCAAGCACTTTATTCAAAATTTGAAAATACTCTTCCCCATTATCTTCGGGTTTTAAATTTAGCTGCTCTCTTTGCCAGCGTTCAATAGACCAAATTCTTCATTAAATAAAGCTTACCAATCCTGTCCACTTTATTTGCGATTTTTTCCATTCGCCTTACAGTGACCTCCACATTAACATTCCATAAGTCATTGCATTGGGCCAGCTGAATTTAATTTTTATAACTATACTTTACACGAGTCAAACCCTTAGTTTTTCTTCATACTGAATGAAAATTTTTTCAAAAACTCCCGGCTGATATAATTTATCCTGCTCGACATGTTGATCTTGAAGTAATAACAAGAATTCCAGAGTGTTTTCCTTATCCATAAAGTCCTCCAAATTTAATTCATCATGAATATCATGCAACCATTCGTTGATGCACCTATCACCCCTGTATACATTGACAGGGCCTTGAAGTTTTTCCTGCAGAGTTTGGTTTTCTATAAATTCAACCATACTCTCCGCATCAAACTGCTCGATTAGGGTAACCTCATCGTCACTGACAGCTCCTAATTGTTGCAGTTCCATTATCTTTTGTTCGGATGTAAGGGCAGACCATAATTCCAAAAGATTCCAACAATCATTTGCCTTAATTGCTGTTGCAGCCATCCCAAGCTTATGCCTTTCAAAATCCCAAATTTCTAGCAATTTGAAAGCCACTGCAATTTTTATTTCTTGCTTATAGGCATTTTGGTGAATCGCCATTGACCAAACAACCCTTATTCCTGCCATCGACCTAAATTATAATTTTATAATATTTTCTAGTCCAGAATTTAAATGAATTTTGACTCTATCTTTTTCATCTTTATCTTTTCTGGATTTTTCGATACACAGAAGATTTGCCGCCCTAATGCTCCTTCTCTCTTGGCATCCCGTTATGAGCGGTATAAAAGCCGTTCTGTCAAGAATCTCTCTATCTTTTGAGTTTTGAAACCTCTGTTTCTCAAAGAGGCTCGCCAAATCTTCTCTGAGTGTTTCAAGGACCATTTTTTCGTCCATTTCGACTTTTTTTTCTAAATACAAGAAATTTAACCATTTTTATAAAGTTCACACATTTCTCTTTGCGTGACATTTTTACTCTAAACATACGTTTCAGATTAATTTACAGAAATTAACTCTCACAATCTGGATTTTCACCAGAACCTCTGTAATTATGTTCTCTAAACCGATAGTTCTCACGTTCTCGCCGTAAAAGAGTTATAATGTAACCATATCCTTTCTCTATCTGAAAAAGTGATGAAAACAACAACGATATCAAATTTATATTTGTATCCATCTCTTTTCCATCAGCTGACTCTTTTCGAGCCAATCAGAATCTCGGATTTATCTGCACTCCTTATTCTCGATTATCTTTTAACCCACACAAAAGGTTATTTCGTCTAATCGACATTTCAAAAAGACTATTTTTAATCAGTTTCCTAATTTCCGAAACCTTTCTGACCTTTTAATAGGTTCTTTGGAAATATCTTAACAGAATTTTCCACTTTAAGTCCGAAAACATGCTTTTTCAAGGTTTTACTTGAATAATTTTCACGAACTCGATAACTTAACATTATCCTTTAGTTATCCTTAATGTAAGTCAATTTATTTCTAACTACTGAACTCACCAATAACTCACACAACCCCACGGGTTAATAACCAGTGCCTTACACAAGGGCTTATCTGTAATCTAATACCCCACCCCCTGACCATATTGACCATACTTTACCGAGTACTCAATCTTGTTGCCAGGTTTTGAGTGTTGTTTTTAAATATTTGTTCGTTCCTTATATACGGGCCATGATAATTTTACTCCACCTACGCTTTTACGGACTCAATTTTAACCTGGTTCTTTTATAACCTCAATTACACCTACTAATTTTGTAGATACCACTTTGACTCCATTTCAGTCAGTTGTTGCAATAAACTCCATTCTTAGTCAATTTTAGTCAACAACTTTATTCGCAATTTGTGCACATCAATTTTCAAAACAAAAAACTTTTTAGATAACTTGTTCCGGCCATTCCTCCGTAAAGTTTTCTCCATCTTCACTATCATTTACTCGATCCGACCCTCGAGGTGTCCTATCCTTATTTTCCAAAATCCTTAATGAGTTTACTGAAGAGTCTTCTGACCTTATCCATTAGTATTGTTTCTATTGTTGGTAGAACTGATAGCGAGAAGAAATCCATGATTAAAAGTTTTAACTTCTGAATCTCCTGTACTGTTGATGCCAACTCCGGTAGCTGCATTAGATTATTTTCAAATCTTTGTCTATCTCTCACACTCAGTTCCAGCTTCAAGACCATGTTGGAAAATCTGATCAGTCTTTTGTGTAACAAGCTGTCTTTCATTTCCAATATTTGAAACATCTCTTCAATCTCAAAACGCATTTTATCATTCATTTCTAAAATAATCATTTTTAAAATTTTAACTGGTGGACACAATTATTATTATTTTTTTACAGTTACTTCTACAGAAATTAATTTTAACAAAAATCAAACTGACTCATTAGCCCATTTGTTTCAAGCTCTTTCGCTAATTGTGATGCAGGAGCATTATCCGTACTTGATAAGTGTAAACCTACATAATGATTTGGCATGTTACTATTTAACACCCATCTCATGTGCCTTGTTATGGCACCCTTATCTATTCCCAAATTTAAAAGTGTTACTACCGAAGAATTTCTCCCCGTGTGTTTTCCCGGAATAATTCCCCATCCTAGTTTTACTGCCATTTTCCTCATTTGTATTAGAGCTGCCCCTTCACTAGAACTAGCCCCTTCCTTCCAAAAAAGCCAACCCAAAGACGGTTTTCCATTATAAATGAACCATCTCATGATTGCTTTTACAGGACAAGAGAAATACCATTTATTTCCTTTTTAACCTACGAACACTAAAGCTTCCTCTTTGTCACCCCCTTTATTGGCTTTTGACATTCTTATTTTAATAGTAATTACTACCCTATCTTTAACCTCCTTAACTGAGACATCCTCCCACCTTAATCTAAGGCAGTCTATCCATCTCGCCCCTCCAAAAAAGTGAGAAACATTATCATTGATGCTGCCCTCCTATGGAACAAAGTTTTTCCCGTTGCCTTATCCTTTCTAAACCATAGTTCTTTGGATGACAATTGTAACTTAGCCCATGGTATAATTGGCGCCCTTTTCGTAACAGGTGCTCTCTCCATCGCATTTTTCATCATGAATTTGTTCACGATGTTCCTGACATTTAATTCATGCCAGTAGTTTAACCTTATTGATTTTAGCAAAAAAGCTTGAAATCTCCGAACTTTTGCAGGATGTAATGTTTTAAAGTTTTGCTTTAGGTAATTTATCGACCACTTCGCTGTTTGCTCGCCCGACCGTATCTTTATCTTTTCAAATCTCTTTATAAATTTACGATATTCTTTCATCGCCACCGATTCAGCCTTAAATAATTGCTTGGGTAAGATATTCAACTGTTTTCTTAGTTTCCTCATCATTTATAGGCCAAACTTTTTTGTCCCCCTCCTCCTTAACTACCTCTTAATGTTAACATTTTTCAAATCACATTTCTCCTACTTACTTCTAAACGCCTTATTTTTTGTCATTTCCACTTTAATATTTTGGTTTCCTCTATCAGTTTTAGGCTTATATTTATTATAGCCCGTTCCTCTATTTGAATTAGTCTGCAATACCGCCGAATTATTAGACGTGTTTCCTCTGAAATTAGTCCTGCCTCTAAAGGAGCCTCTCTGTTTAGATCTACTGAAGTTTGGTTTCCTATCCGTTCTATACGTTACTTGTTTCGCCTGAATGGCTTTCAGGTGCCGACAAACTCCCTACTCTTAAAATCCTGTCTTCAAATTTATATTCCGATTTATGAACCTCTATCATTCTGGTGCGCACTGGAGCATAAGCAATCTCCTTCAAATTATAATTCATTTTATTTGATAATAAATTTCTATCACTGTGCCGCATATCAGTTAGATTTAGCAAAGGATTTGCTTCCGCTATTAACCATGCCCTAGTGTATTTTGCATCAAACATATTTTTGTTCATCTCTCTCATTATCTCTTCCATGTATGCCCTATAGTCCTTAGTTTCTTCTGGCAAGGCTTTAATCATTCTTGTTAATAATAACAGAACTTCCTCATGATTAACCTTACACTGTTGTTCAATCAGTGAATATCTCAGTTTTAAATAAATATTTTCCACCTTCTCTTTTTGTGGAAAATATTTCGCCATATACACGGGGGCCGCTATCCATACTTGAAAGTACTGATTATCCCTTTTATAAATTTGATCTTCCCTTATGAGCCACAAGTGCTTTCGCTCTACTTTCACTTTCAGTTCGTGCGATCTTGAAATCTTTCTCAGCCTTTTTACCATATCTTCAGTCTTTCAGTGACTTTTCCATTAATTTATCCTCATTCGGATTTAAGGGTCTGTCTTTTCCATTACTCAATTGCTTTCTTCTATCCCTTAATGGAGGAAATAAATATACCAATTGTTTCCCAAAATCCTCTTTTGTCACTGAGAAAAAGCCCGTTCTCCAAGCTAACTTATCTCTTGCCCACGTTATAAATTTGTCACATTTTGCATTTTCCCTGGTGGCCATTGTATCTATGTCAAACCTTATTTCCATACAATTCTCTATCATTTGAAATATCGTTTTTGGCATGAATTCTTCATTCCAATTTATAGATCTCGATGCTTTACCTGCTAGTTGAAACTGAGTACCTATCCAGTGCACTTTAAACGTAATCTTATTGTCTGAGGCAAACTCAAAAATCTTAGTTACTATCTCATTTAGACGCCTATTTGATGTCCCATCATTTCTAAATGCAAAACAAACGGCTTGATTATCACAAAAAATTGTTACCGACTTATCCTTTACAAACTTTTTCCATTTCACAAGGGCTGATAATATCGTATAGGACTCTTTGTCATGAATCGCCCAACCTTGAACCCTTTCATCAAAATAATGCGTAATCTCATTCGTCTGTTTTTGGTGAAAAAGCTTCATTCCTGCTGCAGCTTTCGACGCATCTGTGAATAAGGTCGCTATCTCTACTTGGCATGATTATTTTTTTAACCAGGATCTCTTAATTTCCAGATACTCTAAATTTACCCATTATAAAAGTTCCTTTCGCAGATCTTCATCCATTTTAATTTCTCCATATCCTTTTTTCACACTTTCAGTGATTAATCTCGTCATGTGCCTAATGTACCTTCTCATTTTGTCACAGGCAGTTTGGAAAGACACAGCTTTGCCCCTAATTCTTTCCAATTCTTTTCCGTCAATTCTTTGACCATCTTTTTTAACCAAAAAATTTCTACATTTTTGTTCAAATTCTATCCATTTGTATCTCGGCACACTAATCGATCCTTCTCGAGTATCAATTTGCATTCCCAAAAATTCTTGATTTTTCTTTGGTATCAACACACTTTTTTCTAGTGATATAAAGCCCCCCACAGCTATAATCATAATAACGCCCAAAAAACAATTTCTGGGAACTTTATCAATCCAACACTCTCTTTCATCGTCCAAAAATAATCTATCATCAAGATATAAAGTGGCTTTGACTCCAAATTTTCTAATATAATTTATTACAATCATATTTATCCTTTGAAAAACTCCTGGACTTTTCGGTACTCCAAACGGCAATGCCCTATATTTGAATACCATATCCTTAAACTTAAAACATGTTAGTTCCCGACTTTCCTCATTTAATTTGACCAAATGAAAACCCCTTTTGTCGTCCAGTTTGGTCATTAATTCATTTCTTTTTATCACGTCCAAAATATTAAAAATTCCCTCCAATTTGCAAGGGGTTGAGCCCATCTCTATCAATTTTAATAAACCCCCGTCAAAACATAACCTTGGTTTTTTATCCATTGACGCTAAAACCACCGCCGTCATTAATTGAACTTCTTCATCTTTTTTTTAACCAAAATTAACGTTCCTGACTCTATCCATTTGTCAATCGTGTTGATAACAAAATCCTCATGTTTCTTCAGTAACTCTTCATTATTATTATCAACTATTTTCTTCACCAACCCTTTTTTGGTTATAAATCTAGGAATTTCTTTCGTCTTTTTGTGATTAAAGTCGAAATCCCGAAATTCTACGTCATCATAAATAATCCTTGTTTTTTTCACTATTTTCGCCCTGGCTTTCCAGTCCTTAGCCTTTTTTCTTTGCATGCTTCTGTTTTCTTCTAGCATAAGACAACCCTAATCCATTCTGACAAAATTTAATCCATAATCTTTATGCCATTCGGTAACCGTAAAAACTTTCCCTTTACTACGATATATTTTCGGTTTATTTTTCTTTATCGGTTGCAGATTTTCATACAGATCAACTCCCCTAAACAGATCTTCATATACTATGTGTTTATTCCAATCCCCTTCAAGATGATTTATTAAAATCCTTGATATCTCTATGAAATCAGAGTATATCCCTGTATAAAAATCCTCTTCTTTTCTAAAATAAACTTCAGCCCAATCCATGACACTCTTGCCTTCAATGATTTCATGAAACCATTTTACATATTTAAAGCCCAATTCTAGCCATTCATGATGGAAAAAGGGGCCCTGAATTTGACCTTTTGCATTCAGGACCAAAGCCCCTCTCATATTTACTGATCTCACCGCTTTGGGAACCATTAATGACTCTTCCAAAAAATCATTCATCCATTTCAAGTGTTCTTTTTGCATGCACCTGCATCTACTATCAGGAAAATGCGAGTCCTTATTTGCTTTATCTTTTTGTACCCAAATGTCGTTTTTACATGTGCATAATTTATTTCTATTTTCCAGTTTCCTATTTTTTTCCGAAATTTCTTCCCATTTAGCTCTATTAATTTTAGATTTTCTGGGCTTTAACGTCATCTAAACTCTTAAATAAAATGTAACCCAAGCATACTTTTGAAAATTCAACAACATTTACTTTTTATAAACTTATATTGTCGAGTAACACAGTATATTACAAAATTACATTTCTACATTAAAAGTTTTAATCCTTATTCGTCTCAACTGTTTTGTCCATTCGCTCGTGTTCTGAATACAAATTTTATTGTCAGCTTACCAGTTTACAACTTTTTTCTATGTTTTATAAGAAAAATGCCGTTTCAGTAAATTTAAATTACCTTTATCTTTTCAACCTTATTTTTTGACATCATTCTCCTCCCATAAATTCATTAAAAAAATCTGTCATTTCTTCTGTCTGCATAAGATCTTCTGTTCTTTTTGAGCAGCTTGTCCCTTTGTCGTTCAAGCTTTCTGATATTTTCATTTCGTCGCCTGATTTCATTCCTGTATCGTCTGAAAAGTCCTGTAAATATTCTTCATTTTCACTCAGACTTACAACATACTCCTCATCACTGACTTCGTCTTCAGAAACTTTTCTGGATGCTCTATTTCTGTTTCCTTCACTCGAATATAATTTCTGATTCAATGAATCGTCTTTTCTATATTATTTTTGCGGCGCCTTTGATCTCATTTTTTCCCTGTCTTTATTTTCTGAACAATTTTTATTAACTTTTTCCAATTTGTATTGACTACTTTCCCCTTTGATAAGCCTCCACTTAAGATTACCTGAATTTTTTACAATATCTTTGCTGGTGCCGGGTCCCAAAAGTTGATAATTCGTATTACGGATTCTTTTTCGGCTTCTTCAAATTCATTTTCATGCTGGTTTACCTCTAAAACGTCTTTGAAGTTATCCGACATCTCTGCCAATGATGAATTTCATTAAAATCCATTTTGCTAATCTTTTTTCGTGTAGATTTCTTTCCACACATCTAGATCTTTTGGAAGCAGATTTTGAAAGCACTTTTTAGTCTCCCCCACAAGTTCTATCGTCCGAGCCTTATCCATTTCTTTGATTAATCGTTTACCTGCCATGGTTTCAAGAAAATCTAACTCCTTTAAAATGTCCAATAATGACGTAGCCCATTCCATAAGTTCTTCAACGCTAATTCTTCCCAGCTTAGCAGTCAAAGAGGCTCTAAGCATTGCTACTTGACAATTATATTGACTTATTGCATAAATCGCTCGTTCTCTATCCTTAAGATTTAACATTTTTGACCACCATTCGATCAACTGTTCATCATCCTTATCCATCCTGATGTTTCTGCAAAAATTTTGCAATTCCAAGCCCCAGTTTGAATTTAGCGCTTGACCCCATTTCCAATTTCCTTGATTTAATGTGTCCAATTTTTTGTCCAACCTTTCTTTGGACACAAAATTTTTCTCTGCATCATCCCTGTTTAAAAATTTTACATCGATATCTTTTTTGAAGATCATCTCATTTTCAGAGTCAATGCTGAATTTATTCTGCATTCTGTCCTCCAAATTGTTTACTTTGTCTTCCAGCCATAAAACCTTATCAGTATAACAGTCGACCCTTCTCAAGTGATCATCCTGTTTGTCCTTAATTTCTAGCCAATCAAGTTCAGTTGCAACTTTGACTTTTTTGTCTTCATTTTCTTTTTCCGATTCCGAATCTTTTTCAATTTTTCTTGGTGGGAGACCTTTTGCACGACGTCGTTTTTTCGATTTAACCTTATCCTTTTCAAAATTTTCCTTGTCAACCTTAAAATTGTCATCCTTCTCCTTCATAACTTTTATTTGAAAACGTTCGATATCCTGATCCGCCAAAAGTATTATTTTTCCTTCTTGGTTGATTTCTGAAGAATTTTTAATTCAACCATTTTTATATCCTCATCTATGACATCGATTTTGTCCGGATGTTCAACCTGATCCTTTTTATTGTTGTGTATCCATTCCGCCATTATCTCTTAATGAATTTTTCAGTTTATATAAATTTAAACTCATTTACCTTGGTCAGAAACTATTTATATTATTTTCACACTTATCCGAATTTATCCGAAAAAGTCCGTTTTATTACTGACTTTTGTCAACCATCGTTTCCAATTGAGCTGCTCTGGTTTTGGTCTCGATCCAACCTTCTCTCAGACCCTTATCTTTTTGTTGAATGAGACACAAATCTTTTTCCCAAAAAAGTTTGAGTCGACCCATCAATTTTTCCCGTTTTGAAATATTGGATTTAAATACCAAAGGAATTCCCAACATTATTGTGTTGACATCCTTTTTACAACATATTTTTACATAGCGGAATGTAGATAAATGGCAGTTCAATACAAAAGAGTTTAATGTACAATTTTTTTGACTTTATCCTTTTCTTCATTTTTCGAACACTTCAGCCACTTTACCCAAAATGTTCTCCCAGTCATTTAGTCTGACTTTCCTTATTAATTTTTTCTTGACATCCAAAATTTTGTTAATTCTGAACTTTAATTGTTGCGGCGTCATCATTTTTTCCCAGAAATCACAGATGTTCTGTATTTTCCTGAATTGGCCATCATTCCACTCTTTTATGTAGAGTAATTCTGGTAAATTTCCAGCCCTGTCCATCATGAATATTTCGCGCTCAAAGCCCTGAAAATTTTCAATTCTTTGCGTCTTGTATCTTTTCATTCTAAGAACATCCGACTTCACTTCTTTAAGACGTAAATTTTCCCAGAATTTTTGTAAAGTTCTTTCCAGGTCCTAAAGCACAAATTTTACAAATACAGAAGTTACTTTTTTCTATAATTTTATAAGCTTTAACCAATAATTTTAAATACCTTATCTTTTGTAATTGGATCTTCTCGTACAATTTCTTTCTTGTCATCCTTTCCGAAATTCGACAGTTCTCTAATTTTTTTCGTAAGGTTTCTATCAAAGTCTTTAAACATTCTGGGATATTTTGCCCATAATTGCTCTCGTTTGATAAATGCATGGCTACCCATCGGTTTCTTGCATCTTTATCCTTTAACATGTACCTTTTTATTTCACATTGAACATTATTCAAATCATTGCTTTCAGCGTCCTAAAATTATTTTATACATTTATATTTTAACAAATAGTTTTAACAAATAATTTTAATATAATTCACCTGAAATTCCAACCATTTTTTCTGAAATTTTGCCGGGTATCCTTCTTGTTTAGCATCTCTAAATCCTAACCAGAATTCTGCCGGAATTTCATCCGTTTCCATATCCGTTGCCGTCAAATTTTCCACCATTTCTCGAAATACCATAAGCGCATCTGTGACCATTAGTTCCATATTTGTTACCAAATTACTTTCTAAATCAGCCCAGTTTAATTTAACTCAAAACAAAAAAAAAATTATTACCTTTTGGTTTCACTGGAAATGCCGCCGGCATAAACATCCTTTTTGTTGGTACGTCTCCAACTTTTGGCATCAGGATTTTAGTGTGACGTCTCTCCATCATTATCCTTTCTATATCCATATACGTTTGAGTCAGCACCAAAAGTCCATCTATGTTGTGAATTAGTAGGTCTTTTTTGGCTCGTCCAACTTCGACCGCACCTCTTTCAATTCCTGCTCTATCAAATCGAGCTGAACCTGCATCTCTCTGCTGCCAATAGGTGATATTTCCTAAGACCGCTAAGTTTGCCCAGAAAATTTCGTCACCACCTAAAGGCATCAGATATGTCTTGTAAGGAATTAATGCATTTGTTGTAAGCATTGAAACTTGGGCAAAACTTCCGCTGAGCCTTAAAACCGATCTTCTGAACTCCGCCTGCTTCCTGTCTTCTTCAGAAATTCCATCTGGGATTTCTAAATCATTTTCCCTTCTCAATGTAGCTTCCGCATTCATTCTCAAATTAACAAACAGCATCGGGGTTTCCAGTTTTGATTTATATCGTTCATGACCTAAAACCTTATCTTTTTCAAATTCTTTTGTCATCGGCAAATTCTTTTTAAGTAGCATTGTTGACCAGATCCATTTTC
The DNA here is from genome assembly GCA_004367955.1 of Bathochordaeus stygius. Taxonomy (NCBI): domain Eukaryota; kingdom Metazoa; phylum Chordata; class Appendicularia; order Copelata; family Oikopleuridae; genus Bathochordaeus; species Bathochordaeus stygius. The sequence goes on along the minus strand of SCLE01262475.1, from coordinate 219 downwards.
CCTGATTTTTCGGCCCATTTGAAAACCAGATCACCTTAAATTTTTTCTGTTTTATTATTCTCTTCAAAAATTTATGCTTCACCTGTATATTAAATTTGTTCATTTTGTTGACAAATTCAATCATTTGAAGTTCCGTTCGAAGCACTGACATCTTACTAAAAATCTCCTTTTTTGCCTTTTCATTTTGAATGTCATTTAATCCTTTCTTTTCCAATTATT
>SCLE01261386.1:0-12968 GCA_004367955.1 Bathochordaeus stygius | reverse complement strand
GTGTTCGGTTCCGTAAATCCTGACTTGCAGGGGGGGAGGGATGTCAGTGACTTCAGTTACTGTGGTGATGGGACTCACCTGGAAGGGGGTTAAGATTCAAATCTTAGTCCGGTTGCCCTACACTGAGGGGCGGGTTGCCGTCTGCAACTCTGATTGCACATGGTGCAGAAAATCTAAATCCTGACGAGCAGGGAGAAGTGGTGTTCCACGTAAACACCCGCTAAAAAATTACGCACAGGGTGCGGGTGGGGTTCTCTAAAACCCTGTTTAAAGTAAAGCACAGGCTACAAGCTTCTCTAAAAATCCTGACCAGCAGGGAGAATGAGTCTACGACTCTAAAATTCAATGCACAGGGTGCAGGTTGACGTCTCTTAAAATCCAGTTTAGCAGGGATATCGGTTTCATCAGGTGATGTTTTCTAGGGTTCTTTCGCGAAAGGGTTTCGAGGTTGCTGGTTGGTTAAACGGGATACTGGCGGACAGATCATCGAACAAAACTAGGTTCGATCTGTAAACACGACTTTCGTGAAACAGTTTGGATACAGCTGATTGGATGGGAAGTTGGATAAAAATTTGAAATTGCCTCGACAGGCGGGGCGACTTCAGTCGTCCCAATTAAACATCTATTAGTAGATGTATTAAGTTTCAAATTGCATGGCGTATAGGATAAAGGGGCGGTAACTTCTGGAGATGCATGCGAAACACGCTGGGCTTGGATAATAATTGAAGGCTCGGTGGGAGATCAAGGTGTGATGGGATTGGTCTACATGGCTTTAAGGTTGTGATACATCCGAATAACAAAATGGGTAGCTCTGATGGCGAGCACTGATTGGCTCCTGGTGGGATCAGCTGAGCGCGTGGCAGAAGTATGGAGGCGCTAAGGGTTGGGATATATAAATAGCTGATGTTGTATCATATTCATAACAAATATTTCGGAAATATGAACTTCGAATACATTAACGGTTAGTGATATTATTAAATTATATTTAACTAACTTGTTTTAAGGAGCCGTCCCAACCCTGGTCAATGGTCTGGAGAATAATCTGGAGAATTTAAAGGCCAAATGTAAGCGGTAAAAATTGTGAACCGCGTATTAATCTAATTTTAAGCCTTGCTGAAACTGGACAGTGAGTATGGAATGGCGGCAGGAAAACTTAATGCGGAAATCTGGTCCGAACGGGAAAATAATATTGAATGGAGAAAGGGGATTGACGCTGCCTGCTTTGTACCCATGGCCACGGGGCTGGGAAAGGTTCTCACCGTTAGAAATGTGAAAACATTATTCGTGGAGAAAAACTTGGAAATGGAGAGACTGGACAGCTCTGAGTGGCGTATCAGTATCCACGCTGGTATAGCGTTAAAATACATAAAATTCCAGCTAAGAATGGTGGTGAAAAATTGGCTGTCAGAAGAATGGTGCATTGCTATTCACGTCGGCGCAAGAAAGGAGGAATTGATGACCGCGGTGGCGTTTAAACTATCGAAGTTTTACGAGTGCCAGGCGCCGGACGTTTTGGAGGCTCTGGTGCTATGGAGACACGGAGATATCACGGAGGTGGTAGACGTCTGGAACGCGTTGTCAGTAGCCGAGGAAAAAGTTATTGGAGAAGAAATTATCGGCGAGCCCAATGGGGCTGCTTTTGATGATTTGAGGCTACTGGCGCTTAAAGACATTCATGGCCTAGGCTGCGATAAGATTTGGGCGCGGGGCACGGATTCCTCACTGCTGAAATGGGTGGAACCCATGGTGGATCAATTCGGGGTTGTTTCACTCGAAATCTACGTGGACAAGTTTGAACAGGATCACGAGCATTCCAAAATAGGCCAGCTTATTAAGAAAAAATTGCTGGAAAAATTGGAGGTAAATATTTGATTAAAACGGATATTTAAATGAAAATATTCTATTCAGAAAACCCAACACACGATGGTTTGGAACGTGTGTATGGACAGGGTGGATAAATTCACGGAAAACCAATGGGATGAGGACGTGAGAGCAGTTGGAGAAAATTTCTGGGGTTTGGACAGGTGGTACCAGGCCAGAATGGAGGATCTACAGGGCAAGGACCAGAACTACTTCCAAGGCCTTTCAGAAATTATGCGCAAACATAATATGGCGTTGGCGACTAGCATGGAGATGGATATCCTCAGGGAAATGGACTGGCAATGTATTTGGAACAATACGTGTGCCTACATGGCAGTTATGACGCTATGGTAAGTAATTAAATCTGGTTTAATTAAAAAACCGCAAACTGAAACAGATCTAAAATCGGTAATTAAGGTGTGAGGCGGAAGTTCTCAGCTGGCCGACAGATCGCATCAAAGAATACATGGTGGATTCAATTACTATGATTGTTGGTGGTCTGGTTATCAAGAAAAACCAGAAGTATTTTCAAGAAAAAGAATGGAGACTAAAGACGCTTTTGGAAGTCAGGAAAGCGGGAAACGTACAAGTTTCCAAGTGCACTATGAGAGCGAATAAAATGCTCTCGTATGAAGACGTTTTGGACTTTCTGATTGGAAATCTGGAATATAATGAAATCAAGAGCAAAGTGGTGCTGAAGATTATGGTCGTAATGAAACAGCTAATGAAATTCGAAGCACTGAAATGGATCAGTGTGGTTGAAAAGGTAATCAATATTTTAGACTAAAGTTGCGTTATCTAAAATATTTGTTTAGCAAATGGTCAAGCTGTGGACTACGTGGGAATATTACCCGGAAGAAATCAAAGACGCATTTATGTCTATCAAAGCGGATGTCGACCTCTTTGAACTTTTGGAGATTAGGGATATCAATGTAGAAAAATTGAGTCTCGAAATGACCGATCTCAGAAAGGAGGCTATGGAACAGGATGGTGAATTCGCGAAGTTCGTGGCAAAATCGGCAGAGATATTCGTGGAGCTGAATGGAGAAAAACTCGTCAGAAAAAAGCCGGTTATGATTACACTGGCGGCATGGGCGGCCACAGTACGTACGCAGAAAATTTGTGCATGGAGAAACTGCGCTGCGGAGACACATGGGGAAAATAACAGGTGCGAAGAACATCTGCGCTTGTATCTCGAAGATACTAAGGCGGCGATGATTGATGACAAACCGCACGAAATTTGAAGGTAAATTAAATTAAAAATTACTGAACAATGACTTAAATATTGTAATTCAGAACCATGTGGGTCGCAATGGATTTGCATCTCGAAGATGCCTTCAAAATCCACAAATATGCCAAGAGGGACTTTACCCTTGAAGATGTGGTGGCCAAGGAATATAACCTGCTACAAATATTCCTCAAAGACTGCGAAGAATGCTGGAGGGATGCGGAGTCGGACACCTCAGAATATCTTCAAGTTGGGAAAATCAAGCGAGAATGGGGATTTCCCAACTTACCGGAAGCGGAAAATGCTTTCAGAAAAGCGGCGGAGCTGGTTGCGCACCAGGCAGGAACAATCGCAACTGACTGGTCGTCCATCACGTCCAGATTATTCAGAATCTGGACGTGGATTATTCAGAAGCTTCGTGGATGGCAGGAAAATTCGACTCGATTCGGAAAATACATCGGTATTCGAGCAAATGGATTACGAGAATGGCGTGGATCGTAACCTGAAGAATGCAGATGGGCTTTGGATGCAGGCGACTCCCAATGAGGGAAAATTTGTCCAAAAAATAACGTGGAGGGTTGGAATCCGTGCCGGGACCAATTCGAAACGGGCAGAATTTTGGGCCACATCGTGCCAAAATTAAATGTTGAATACCGGGAAGAATTTCTGCTCTTTATTCAAATGGAGACCTTCGTTCCGAAATGGAACCTCAGTCACGAGGGTACGGACAGAGACGTACGGAACATGATGGAGGCTAAAGAGTATGCGGCGCTGGGCTTCAGATTCATGAAGATGGTGGATATTAGAAATAAAAACCACCCGGTGGAGCTCAATGAAGACTTCTCGATATCCAGAGACAAAACTATCGATATGTTGGAAGTGGGAAGGATGATCAGCGACCTGAACAACGGCTATACCATGAATAGCTATCCCGAGAAGAAAAATCAATGGGGGGCTAACAATTCAAGGCAAGCTAAAATTAATTTTAAATTTTACATTTTAACTCGGTTTCAACTTTCATAAAATAAAATTCGTATTTTAGGAAGCCCTGGGATAATACGGTCGTGCTGATCACCGAAATGAAGATGATTAATATCAATAATCAAATGAAAAAACTGGGTATTCAAGTGGCTTGGTTTTCAACGTCACCGAGAACGATGGGCAAATGGCTCAGATCGACAAAACTGTTGAGAAAAAGTATCCCAAAACAGCAAATGGAGAATAGGGATGTAAGAAGAATGGAGAAGACCTATGCGGGGGATATTAATGGAGATTTGCTGCTGGTATCCCTCAGACTCCCTAGTGAGCACTACCTAACCAGCGAGGTGGAAATTGATTGGGATAGGCAGAACTGCACGGCAGAGGAAAAATACTTGGGACAATGGAAGCAGAGTACAATGTGAACGGCGAATTGCTCACTTCAAGTAAGTCAAACTATAATAAGTCAAATTATTGTAAATCTATGATAAAAATTTGAGTGGTCATTCTAATAGAATAAATTTAGGTGGCCCTGTTGAATGCGGATGACAGAAGACCGTACAAGACATTCCTGATGCCGCTGGCGGGTGACACATACTTTTGGACGAATCTGGCGCTTCTGGGAAATATCACATATTGGATGGAGAGGGAAGCACAGAAAGTAGGTTAAAATGCGAAGTGTTCAAAAAACTAAAAATAATTCTTTAGAAGTATTATAACCGATGGGGGGATGTCACCACGGAGGTCCAAACTGGCACGCCCAAGCGGAATGTGATGAAGAACAGTGTGGATATCCTGATGGAATTTTCGGAATGTTTGGAGAAGAGGGAGGTTATTCAGGATAGACGAAATTTGGGAATGATGCGATTTCCCAAAACCAGAGACTTTGAAGCGCAGGACATCCTGGTACCGAATGCTTACCCGGCAGAAAACTTTCTGTCCAAAATGGCCATAAAATTGGATATGGAAGAAGAGGTCCTCACGAACTATGAAAAGGCAGCCAGGGACCTCATGCTGGTGGTGCAGGAGGCCAGATCGGGTGGAGAAGAACCTAAAACTAATACTCTCTCCAACTGTGAGCAATCGTACATACCGGCCACTTACTGGTTAGGCCCTAACAACAGGTGTGTAAAATATAATTTAGACGGAAATTAGCTTTTCTAAACACTAGGGCTAGCTCAATTCTGACAAAATAATTAAGTGTGCGACTCAATCACAGGGAGAGCTGGGAAACAGCTGTGCGGCTAAAGTTTCAGAAGCCGTTGCTGGAAACGGATTACATGGACATGGAGAAGGTGGTCGAAACGGACGAAAAATTATGGTTGAAGTTTCCGGGAATTTCATTCGCTTCTGGAACCGACATCTGAAGAGGAACTGACCAGAGAAATCAGAACATTTCAGGACCTGAGCAGCGTGGAGATAAGAAGTGCCAGAAAGCTCAAACTCAGGAAGGTTGGGGCGGTAAAGATTCGGAGTTATGAAGACTTTCTCAGATTCATAACGAGCCGAGCGGGCAATGACCGTAACAACCTGTATTTCGAGGTCGAATGGGACATGGATGGAGACAAATACGTAAAAAACTTATGCCGGTACTGGAAAAAATTTCTGGAAACAACGGAAATCCGCAAACACAGAATGGAGTTGGAAAGGTTTGCGGTGAATGTCCTTAGAAGGGGAGGAACAGTTCGAACCAGCTGGGAGGAATTCGTGATAGCGGTTCATAGGAAAAAATTACTGTGATCATTGCCACCTGTATAGTAAATTTATTTTGTAAATTCATGTTGCTGCACATTACAATGTCATAAAAGTAAGAAAATCTAACGTTATGCTTAAATTTAGATTTGTCGAATAACTCATGCTGAATAAGGAGAATAGGGACCCTGGGGTTCCAAAGAGAATCAAGGTTAAATCGAGCTCCCCGGAAGTCAAAGTATTGATGAAGACAATACTGGAGCTTAGAAACCTTCAGAATCCGGACCTGGGAATTGAGAACGGAAAATTTGCGAGGAAGTACATGGAGATTATCTCGGGTTTAAATGGTCTGTTGTCATGCATGAAACTCGTGGGCGACAGAAATAGGAAGGTGAGAGATGACATTCTGGATAGGGCTGACATATTTTGGAGACATGACTTGGCGCTAGTGAGCAAAGGGAAACCGGGCCTGATGGAAAAATGGAGAAAACTAGAATTGCTATTTAATAATTCTAGCGCGATCACAGTTAAAGGTAATTAACCTAATGTAAATTATGGGAAACTAGCGTGTTTTCTAGATACATCGGAGGAGTCATTGGACGTGGGTGAAGTTTTGGAGAGCACGCCTATTGGCTCTGATCAAGGTAATTTGATACGTTTGAGATAAACACACATTTTAAATAATTAATTTAAGAAAAGTATGGAGAGCAAGGGGAATTGGAAATTACTCCGCAAGAAATAATTGTGATCGACTCGGAAAAGGAGGAGCAATATTTGGATATTAAAACGGAACGGCTGGAGCAAAATATGGAGAACTTCAAAACTCTGGAAAGTATGGATGGATTCTCGGAGGGTGAAGGAAATCTTCAAATTTGTGAAGGATTTGAACCGTTGAAACAAGATGATGGAGAAAATACGGAGCACATGAAAAAGATGCTACTCAAACCATTGGCTAAAGCCCCAATTACGGATTCAGAATCCGATGGCGGGGATGGGGCGGTGGACTTCAGTCGAAAAAGGAAACATGGGCCGGAAATTGTGGAGAAATCACAATCCCCGGTGAAAATGACAGTACAACAAATGGCGGCGGCAAAGGGCTCAGTGGATCCGAATATTAGAATGGTGTCGGCGAAACTGAGCTCTTTGCTGGATGACATGCAGGTGGTGGACAAAGCGGTCAACACTTTGGAAACGGCGGTAATAGGTAATTAAAAAGTCACTCAACCATATTAAATAATTAAAATAACGCGTTAAGATACACCGCCGAAACTTGATACGACGGAGGAGAAGGCTCGCCAGCTGGAAATAAAGTTGGATCTGGACAACTACGCGAACAGGGTGGATTTTCTTACTGGTAAAATGCTGCAGGTGGTTGACAGATTAAATGGAATCGAAACTAAACTCTCGTATAATGTGGGAGTTAATACGGAAAAAATTGCAATGCTTCAGGAGAATGTAGAAACAATGGAAGTGGAGGCAGTTAATCAGAAAAGGAGAATGATGGAGAAGTTGAAGGCTGAGATCAGAAATAATATGGGGTTGGAATGGGCCCACTTTTGTTCCAACCTAAGGCTAAGGGAAGATGATGCAGGCCTTTTGAAATGGTGGAATGGGCTAAGGGTAAATGAAGAGAGAAAATTGGTGGTGCTTGCTATTAAGAGATACAACACCATGGCAAGCTTCCTAACGGCCATACTCACAACTCAGCTGGGGAAAATTAGTTTGGAAGAAGTGACGGAATGGGCCCTTGCCCTGTCGTCGATATTGATGGAGATCAAGCTACAGGATCACGAAGCGGCCAGGAGAATCGTATCCAGTATCAATAAGGTGGATGCCGTTATTAGCATCGGGGATGCGAAAATTTGCTTCACTGAGCTGCTACCCGCAAATACGGACGTATGGGCGCATATATATTCAAAGAAGGAGGCGAAAAAGTACGTTAATAGCCTTATTAGGAGAACGAGAAATCACAGATCGTTCGGAAAAAACATGCAACCAAGTTTTGTTAAGTTTTCTCACCATGAAATTTTTAGGGATAATTTGATGGAGAAAGCGGTATCACTGAGTGATATCGAAAAAATCACTGAAGAAAAAATTGATGAGCTAAACGAAATGCTACGTATGGGTGAGAATGAATCGGAAATTCCAGATGAAACGGAGGCGGACAGAATGGAGAGGGAATTTCTGGAAACGGGCCTGGCGAAAAAATCGGGCACCAAAATTACAGGTAAATTATGTTGGAAACTAGTTAAAAAAGAAAATCAGAAACAGCTGGCTCTTAAAAAAGAAATTAAACATTTACCTTCAGATACGCGGAGAATATCACTTGAACAATACAAGCGGCAAAACAGGGCTTCAACCAGTGGCTACAAAAAATCGATCCAGGATGATGGCGGCAGATCGAAAGCCGGGAAAAGGGATCGCGAGGAGGAGGAATTCACGGAAGCCTGGGATGAAAATTTGGAATATCTAGAGGATGAAGAAGAATACAGGTTTGAACCAAATCCTGAAATGAATGAAAATTTAAATCCCAATTTAGAAAATCAAGGGATTACAGGAGATGGAGACAGCGAAGGAGGGACCAGATGGGAAAAAACTCCAGATTCACATTCTCTAGGACAGATCGTGACAAAAAACAAGGACGCAGGCTTCATTAAAGGATGGAGCGATATCGAAGGTGAGAAAGTTGTATTTTAATAAAACAAGTTTTTTAAAACATATTTTAAGTGAAACCATGGGTTGGGCACACTATGCGGATGGATGACCAGGGGGGTCTACGAGTCAAGAAAACGAAGTTCAAATATGGAAAGGGAATGGGACTGTCCTATTTATTACTGTCTGTAAATTATGAAACTAATTAAAAAAATTATGAAAACAAATCCGGAATATTTGATTGAAAAATTCTAGAAAATGAGCGCGAGAAATAATAATGTGGCGCGGGAAAAAATTCCAAAAATTAATATGGAGAAATGGAATTGGTTGTCGAATAATACGAAGCTTAGGGAAAAAGTTTGTGAGAATTTATGAAGAAAATGAGAATGGAGAACTGGAGGAAGTATCACATTTTTTTGAAAACCAGGTGTTGGTGCATGCAGAGGCAGCATAACTGGTGGAAAAATGACTTTTTGTATACACCCACACTAGTACCAAAGGCGGTAGGAGCGGTAAATCACAAGGGTGATTTGGTGATTGATGTGGAGGGGAAAAGGAGGGGCCCTTACTTCTACTATGAGTGGGTAGAAAATGCGCAAAATCTTTTCCTCAAATTTCATGAGATTATACAAGGAGATCAAAAGCCGGTGTGGGCGGATGTATACTTTAGATCGGAAAAAGACTTCTATGCGGGGTCGTACTCAGATTTTTTGGACATACCTAGAATAATGATCAGGTTCCTTAAAGGGGAATGGAATCGCCACATTGTGTATAATGATCTCCATAGGGGGGTGGACCTGTATGAGAATATTGCGCCCATTGAAGGGCAGGAGAGTAAACTTATTAGAAAAAAAGGTGGAATATGTACGGCCTCTAAATGGCATGGAGAATTTTGTGAAGAAATTTTGAAGCGGGAAAAACTTGAAGAAGATAGAATGGAGATTAGAAGGGGTGAAAGAAAAAAGGCGAAAGACTGAGCGGCCAGGGTTAAAATTTGTAAGAAGGAGAAAGATAGGGCTTACAATGAATTAGAAAATAATTTAGCGCAATGGTATAAACCGTTGAAGGAGGTACCGAGATTAAAGGTTTTACAGAATGCTCTGGTTAAAATAGTAGAGGAAAATAACGAAGAGATTCTCAGGAATCATCATGCGTTCATCAGGAAGACGCTGGAAAAATGGCTGGAATCTGGAGCCATCCAAATTGTGGAAAATGAGGAACAGCTAGAGCTGACTACAAAGATAATCTTAGCCAACATGGAGAAAAAACCGAGGATGTGCTACGATGGAGGCCTAATAAAGCTGGTGGAGAAAAGCTCGACCCCATGTAAACTGGAGGGCTTGCAAAATATTTTGCAGGTAATTGAGCGCAATGAGCTCATGATGAAATTGGATGATAAAAGTGGCTTTCATCTACTGAAACTGAATAAAGAAAGCAGAGGTTTAACGGGATTTAAATATGCTGGATTGCACCTGCAATATAGGGCATTACCATTTGGGGTGCCAAAGAGTCCAGGAGCTTTTCAAAGAGCAAATATGATTGCGATGAATTATGCGAGGCTATTTGGGGTAAAAACGTCGTTGTATCTGGATGATAGACTATTCTTGGAAAAATAGATTGACTTTGAGAAGTGTAACTATGTACCCAAGAATTGTTTCCTGGGCACACTACTCATCATCGCTTCGGGGGGATTTATCTCATTGGAAAAAAGTGTTTTCAACCCTAAAAAGAGGCAAGAATTCCTGGGAATGAAGATTGATACACTAGAGGGCTCAATTAGCGTGCCGTATGACAAATGGGTTGAATTCAAAGGTAGATGTGAAAGGCTCATGTCAATAGAGGTTGGAAAGGATATTAAGGTAAAAGAAATAGAGATCATCAGGGGAAAGGCGTTGTCTTTTCAAATTGCATGAGAGGAAATTCGGAAATGGATTCAGCTGGACCGAATGAAACTAAAGAGATCATGGTTACCCAAGGCCAGGGCTCAGGTGGTTCTTACTCTATTTACAGATGCGTCCATGGCGGCAGCGGGCATGAGATTATTCTGGAAAGGAAAGGAGGAAACGCTAACGCATTACTTCTCGGAGGCAGTGCAGGCATGGGATATACACGATAAAGAGGCCATAGCCATACTATCGGCTCTCTCGAAATGGAGAAAGCATATGGAGAAAAAGCACGTGACAATTTTCTGTGACAATCAGGTGGTATGCTATGCTTTTAAAAATGATGGCACCTCTAATAGAAGATTGAATAGGATAGTTACGGCTATTTTTGAATTCTGTGATGACATGGGGATGGAGATCAATGTTCACTGGATTGGCACCATGTATCAACTAGCGGATGCGGCATCGAGGAAAATATCCTGGAATGAGGAATTCATGCCGGAGTGGATATTTAGAATTATAAAAGGGACACTTAACATAGAGTTTCAAGTAGACGGAATGGCATCCAGAGAAAACAGGAAGTGTCAGAGGTTTATTAGCTGGAAGAAAGATTCACTGGCATGGAGAACAGATTTCTTTCAGGTAGGGGAGGGGGATTATGATAAGCTTACAGTTTACGTCTTCCCACCAAAGAATATTATCAACATGGTGCTCAGATATGTGGAAACTAAGCTGCCAGAAACCAGAATGTGTATCTTTGGACATCTCTGGATGGAATGGCCAATGGCGGCGAGTGCGTTTCTACGAGACAGCAGAGCAAGGGTGAAAGTATTTCAGCCGGGAATGCTGGGGCTCAGAGCACTCACCATGATTCCATCGGAGGAAGAAACATGGTTAAACGGGAAAAGATTAAGCGCTAGTTACAACATCAGACCGGATTCTCTATTCTGTATAATGTGGAACTGTGAATAGGTATAAGTATTAAAGAAATATCTGAAGCAATTTACTTAAGAATGGACAGATTAATGCTTGTCGGAAAAAAAGCGGATTATGTGCTGAAAAAAGAAAATATGGAGGAGGAAAGGGAGAAGCATATTAAGGAGTGGTTTGAGTTTAAGAAAATGGTAAGAAAAATGAAATGGGAAGAGATGGAGAAATATAGAGATGGGATCCTGGCGAATAAATCGCCAGCGAGACTTCTCAGGGCAATAGAGAGGGCGGAAAACGAAGGTGGTTTGTTTGCGTTAAAAGTGGCCTATTACAAAACGGCCATAGAGGAGATTGATGAAGGGGTCTTAGCGGAAAACTCCACCTTAGAGGATAGAAATGAGAGAATTGCTGAATTTATTAGAGAGAAAAACATCAGCCTGGATAAGGCAAAATAATAATAACGGGGTTATATTAATAGAACTAATGATGAATTTATTTAAGAAATGGATGAGTTTAATGAAGAAAAAGCGATAAATGGCGCTACATCGTACCTAACCACTGTGCAGAAAGTGCCGAACCATGAACTGGGCCAGAAAGCTAACCCAATGGAAGTGAATATTACCAACAATGTGAAAGAAGAGAGAATTAAATGGGATTCGGTAAGGGATGAAGAGGATCCGACGGAAATGATAGAACAATATAAGTATTTAATGGAAGAAAAGGATAGGGCATTTAGTATAATGAGGGAACACACAGCGAACTGGAAACAAGCAAGAGACCTTTATGAAAGGAGAAAAAAATTAGAATCGGGGGAAGTAAGGAGAAGTTGTGATACGGATGACATAATTTTCAAAAGCACGGTTGAAGAATGTCATAATAAAGTAGAAGCGATGTGTGAAAAAACCAAAAAGGCTAGAAAGGATTATGAGGGCAAATTAAAACTGGCAAAACAGAGCAAGCCGTGTGTGGAAATGAAGAAAAGAGGCGCTAAACTGGGGGAAATATTCAAGAGGGGGGGGGGGAATTCATGCAAAAATGGCTGAATGCGCCAGAATATATGTCGCAATACATGCCAGAAAAGGAAGACCCCAAAGTCTTATATGTAACAATAAGGCATACGATCATTGAGCAGCAGGAAAAAATAGATCATGATATCATGTACTCTCTGCTAACAAGGTTCAGTCGAGCACTTCCGGAAGACCTGAGGGACTTCAAACTATTCATCACGGAGAAACAGAGAATCATGATGAAGGAATCGGAAAACGAAAAATACACCAGAGCATGGCTGGTGGCTCTACTAAACCCGCTGTTAACAGAAACAGACAGAATAAAAAGCGATGGAAACCTCATGATCAGCAAACACAACTCTACACTGAAAGAATGTGCTTATGCGCAAATCAGAAAAAAGATGGTAGAGATCATCCTGGCGGAGAGCAAATATGAAAATCGATTTGATAGAATCGGAGCGCTATCGCTTAAAGCATTTGCGGGGCTACACAGAAAAGCGAGAGAACCAAAATATATAGTGAAGAGAACGGAGAGAAGGGGGGAGACGGGTTTACGGGGTAAAACCTTTAACAATAGAAACTTTAACAGATCAAACTTACAGACAGATTATGGTTCGGCATATACAAGCAACAGAGGGGCCTTCCGGGGAAGAGGAAGAGGTAGATCAGACAGAGGAAACGTGTCGAAGGAGAACTATCAGAAAGGATGGAGAAATAGGAGTAAGTCTCAGGGTGAGG
>SCLE01260287.1:0-12970 GCA_004367955.1 Bathochordaeus stygius | reverse complement strand
TTATGTGCGTAGGCGGTTCAAAAATTAAAAAAACTGTTTTTTCGTCAAATTTTCCGGAACATATTTTAACATATCTCGAGCACTAGGGAGGGTGTTTTGAGGTTTTAACTGATTCGGAAAGCTGATACAATATATATTGAATTATTTTAGACTTACATTATTTTTCATTTTTTATAAAAAACATTCACTCTGACAGTTGGATGGAGATGTTAAATTTATGTTCAAAACGCAATGAGACACTCATCCGAGGTTAACGTTACACTCTTGGAGAGTTTTCTGATCCCATCGTAAATCCTGCAAACAGGTATTAAATTCAGTATTTTAAAAATCCCAACAAAATTTATAAAAAATCAATATATCAATCAACTCGCACGCTTCCGGCTCCTTTCACTAAAATTCATAAAATTTGAAGGCATCGTATAAATTAGTTTACCAGATACTAACAAAAACTAACAGGGGGATCTGGGGAAGTAACTCACAGTGAATTTCTTATAATTGATTGAAATAAATGTCTTTTCTTCATTCCAATGCTACAGACGAGTTGCCAATCGAAATATAGAGTAACAATAAAGAATCACAATTTTACAGAAAACAATTTTTTTTACTTCAGTTGAGATTGATGTGTCTGCCAGACAATTATAGGAAAAAATATTAGTTCAATTTTACGGAAAATAAAATTCGCGTCCCTATAAACCTCCAAATAGAGTAAAATAACAATTGGTCAAAACGGACACCGGAAACGGATTCGGCGTACATAAAAACCTTTGTAAGCGCCTCAATTATATGCGCTTCAATTATATGCGATATGAGTTTTTAAGCCATTGACCTTAAGTAAAGTATCGGTCAGCCATTCTCAAGGTCGGGTATAATTTGGGTTCAATGACTTCCGATTACATTTACGGAATAAAAACGAAAATAAGAGGTTCGCCTAATTTTAAGCGCACCGGCAGCATGCGAATTAACTTAAATTTAACTTAAAAACCTTTCTCGAGAAAAAACGTAGGATTAAAACGTATACATAAAATAATCACCACATTTAAAAAAATATTTATTAGAACATTAAATTTCAACGAATTTGCATTCTCAGAATTTTTATCTAAGTCTTGAAAACAATAACATCCAGCAGTCAAACAGGACAAACTTTTACCGAAATGTCTGTAAAATATATTCGAAAGTCAATTATGAAAGAGATTGAAACTAAGTTGAACATTTGTCTAGTTGAACACAATACCACACCGGTGACATAACAATTGTTCTCTCTCGTGCACGCGGTGCGGTTGGATCAACCGAAATTGAAAGTCAAATATTTTGTTGTTTATAAATTTGTGTCAATTAAGTTATACTGTCCATCGTTGGTTAATTTTTTTTTTGGAAATATATACATATGTATATGGATGTAGGTTCATTAGGTTGGTAGAAGAAAAACATAAAAGTCTATAAGGCGTATAAAAAATTTCGCACAACTAATTCCCTTGTTTATAGTACAGAGCAAACATTAAAAAAATCGGCTGAAAATCTATGAATTCCAAAGTATCATAATAATGAGTCATGTATTACAACCACTTCAATAAAAGCATGATTCTTTTGGTTATTTATACTCGCAACTATAGCGCCCTCGGTCCTCATTGTCTACACTGCCGTAGTCTGCGTCACTTCTCGCCACCATCCAGTTTTGGGGTAACTCTCGAGCGCCGCATCATCCGAGACGCCGATCGTCGGGTGCGAAAAAATCGAAAAAATGACCAATATTATTTTTACACCGGTCAAACAACGGTCAATATAGTTAAAATTTGTACGTAACCCTAAAATAGCACTAGAGATTTTATATAAGAGATATGGCGGTTGAAAATTGGCGATTAAAAATGTGTTCTGATCGACGCATTTTTACGTGAAAAACTGAAACGTTGGCAATGTTTCGAGGGTCTCACCCAAGTTTTTCGGTAAGTTATGTTTTCTGTAAAAAATACACCGATATTTTGGATGTTCCCTCAAGAGTATCACAATTTAGATTCCTCTTTTCACTCTAATATTTTGTGGTTCATTTTTGGTTTCATTGATAAATTACCAAATGTTTTCTAAAATATTAGGACATTGGCATTAGACGACATTTCAGATTATAAAAATTATATAGCATTCAAATATTTGTATGACTAAGTTGCAATAATGAAGAATATACAAAAAAAAATTTGAGAAACAGAAACGAAATAACAACATAAGCGTTTATTTTAATTTATTTTGTAGGTATCAAAACAATATTTCATAATAAACGCCTACGACAATATAAGAAAATAAATCCATTATAAGACAATCGTCACCAACCGTTGAATTTCTGTATTCCCTCTATCTAACCTAAGTGTATATTCTATTTCTAGAAATGAATGTTAGCAATTATAACTCAGCCCTGTCCTTTGTGTAATGTCTTCTCCTTATTTTTTGTATTTATTTAAAAACATAAAGTACAAAAACGTGGTGGACATGTACATACCCTCAAATTTAAGCCTTTTCCATGTTCAGACATTCTGGGACTGCCAGCCGTACCCCAGGTCTATGTTGTGGTAGACATGCCATGTGACAATCCAATGGTATGCAACGAATTTGATTCCCAAAATTTTTGGCAAAAAACTTCGAAAATCCAAATTTCAGTGCCAAAATCTAGTCTGGGAGAAATCTGAGAGTAATTAATATGTTTACCAAATACTGACGACCTCGTAAAAAACATTTTTTTTTAGAAAGAAAATTTGTAATTTGTTTGATGGTGTTCGATTTTGAAAAAATGACGTAACCAAAGTTGGTCTGTTTCCCGACTAACTCCTTTTTGTAAACAAATTTTGACTTTTTGGGACAAAAATAGCACCAGATTAACTCCGCCGTTTTAATCAAAAAGATAAACCATGTTATCGTAACCCGAAATAAACCACGAAACTTTGTAAAAAACAAGTCAAAAATAGTGATTAATCCGTTCGAAAACCCGGTATAAAACCTGTTTTTATTTTTTCACTGCTGGTTTGCACAATATATTTATAACAACTGCATCCATTGCTAAAATGGAGCACCAAATTTGGGGCTATATTTACAGTGAAAATGTTGATTATATGCCCCAATTCAAGCTACTATTACCATTATTTAGACGGGGTTAGAAATTATATTTATAGTGGGACTCTACAGTTTAGACATTTTGTGTTGAAAAACATGGAATATATGTCCCTATTCTGGAGTCAGAGTTAATTGAAAACATTCTAGTGACTGAAACTCAGCCTACACAATTGGGGAATTATTAGCCTTCTAAAACAGTACTAATGTGCTCAAATGATAGGATCCCACAGGACCCCAGGAAAAGGGAGCCATACAGTTAGTAATTATATGTATTGGAATGTATGAATAATGGGCCCAACATAGTCAGTAATATAATTGTGGCAGATGAGAATAAAATGAGACTTTATAATTGAAATTATTTTAGACTTACATTATTTTTCATTTTTTATAAAAAACATTCACTCTGACAGTTGGATGGAGATGTTAAATTTATGTTCAAAACGCAATGAGACACTCATCCGAGGTTAACGTTACACTCTTGGAGAGTTTTCTGACCCCATCGTAAATCCTGCAAACAGGTATTAAATTCAGTATTTTAAAAATCCCAACAAAATTTAACTCAAATATAGAACTTATATTTAACATCTGCCTTTATTATCTCATTTTGCAAAACCATTTCGCTAAAATGTTATTCGACGTTGTGGCTTTTACGTTAATCATACAAAAATTCTTCTAAACTAACTGTTCCTGTATACGGAGATGGAGATAGTTCTGATATAATTTATGCGGTTATTTAGTCCATAATTGAGTAGGCAAAAACCCGTACCAAATGTATATCTATACATAGAAGTGCTCGTGTTACCCCATAATATAAAAAAAAAAACAGTTTTGTAACATTTTATAACGCTCTGCGGCATGTGGGCATCCAAATATGTAACAGCACTTGTTTTTCGAATTGTATTCTGAACCAGCCCGGATTTACGTAAACCATTTTGCGTGCTGTCGCCAGCCGAGGGGTTTGGGGACTTACGCCCAAGAGTAGGGAAGAGTATTCACCTGGTGTATTTATAAACGATCACTAATAAATAGAGTTAAAATCGGTAACAATTAAGAACACGGTTAATGGTAACCGGCCGTATACTGGTTATTTATGGTAAAAAATAGTTCGATAGTTAAAGGAATGAATCAAATCGGTGACAGGGCTACACCCTAAACTATTTGTGAATTTTGTGAACGTTGCAAAAACAGTCCAACTCCAAAACGGTAAAAGACACCAAAACGTTGGTACCGATCGTATGTACGTCATTATTGTGGAATTAACGTCATTGGTATTTTTAATATCTAATAATAACGTACAATTATTGAATATTTATTAGGTCACTAAATTATGTTGTATAAAGATTAGAGCTTCCGTCGTAAGCCATAACTATAGTTACATAAACGATGCGCATTACTCATCAATTATCCCAAAGCCAAACTTGAATTAATATTTGACGTCCGCTAACGAAAAATTTTTATATTACTCAAACTTGAAAAACAAATGATTAAAAAATCAGTATTTTGAAGAGTCATGGGCAAATGTCTGCTGCCCATGCTCCCATTATTGATACTCACGACATGTGTTTAAAAGTTAGGATTGAATAATTATATATTTCAACTTTTTTTTTATAATTTCAAGTGCCCAAATTGAGGACGCATTAGTTAAACTTTATCACTATCTGAAACAATATGGCATTTCATTTCGTCACCATTTAGTGCTACAGTGCTACCGGAGTTACACTGTTTTTGATGCATGTAATAAAAGACTCGTTTATGGTATGTATTGACCTCATTATATCGTAAGAATTGTTGTGGAAATCCGCATCTATTTCTTCACGGTTTTTAATGATATATTATAAAACCTTGTTATGGCAGGTTGCTTGGAGATATTTTTATATAAACTAGAACTACTCGTTCAGAAAGGAAAACTCTTAATTTAGAAAAACTGTGTTTTAGAAACTATTATTTTCTAAGCTATATATAAATAGTCTATTCTACTTGTTATTGATATGGTATGTATAACAGTATGTAACAATTGTGTTCAACAAAAGCCGCGTGTCATTTGACGGCGGTTGAAAGTATTTGGGTGTCACCATTTCAATATAACATTACAATTGTGGGCTAATTATTATTAGTATAATAGTTTGTAAAGTGGTTCAAATAGTATTAAAAGGAAGTGTTCGAATCTATTACGCTTTGAATCTGATATACATTTATAGGGCTAACTAAATAAATGCGTAGGGCCGACAAAATTCCTTTGGGTATGACAACAAATTTTCAGAGATTTTGGGGGTCAAATTTCTCGAGTAATTTCATTGAAGACTATATTTGCATTGTATCTCCCTCCTATTCTGACGACCGGCAATATATATGGTGAGGGCATCATCACCTACCTCGGTAATGACCCTGACTACATCATATAAATATACTACGCGGACATGTTATGACGGTAATCACTTCTGAGAGTTATTTGGTAAATTGCAAACTGGAATTTTGGGAAGGTTTGCAAAGCATTTTATCAGAAAGTTATCTCATAAGAGTATGACCAAACTTCAAAAGGTGCCGTGATTGGAAAAGATGTTTGATTTCTTTCGAAAATGTATTAACGGCAAATATCTACGTAGCATCAGATTTTGAGGGTTGGTGATATTTGATCAAATCAGCTTATAAACTTCCATTAGGGTACCACTCCGCATACGTATTTAGCTTTAAACTATGTCAGAGAAACAGGAATTCTCCAACAGGATTCTAATATCCCACGTTTTACTCACCAACTAAACCTTTTATTTTGAATTATTTTTTGCTATACTCGTTTTTCAGAGCAACGCGCTTGAATAATCATTGAGCATAGCTGCATATGGAGACAAATCTGGTTAATTTTTGCCAATGGACGCAAAATAAAATATGCAATAACAAGAGTTAAGGTTTCGTTAAGAGCAGCCCGACTGACGGCTACGATGTCCGCATAGTGGCAACATATGAGCTAGACTACCTATTATATGTCTTGCTCTAATTTTGTCCCCTGTATTAAAAAGTGTCTTTAGACATTTTAGACATGACACACGCTAGTTAGTAACCCGAAACCTGTCTATCTAAATGTGGGTCCCCTAAATTTTAAACCATAGGAAAATATAGATTCATCGGAACTTGTATTATTAAACATCGGAGTTGTCAGAGTAAAATCTCAACTCTATATCTTCTTAAAAATACCATAAAGGTTCGAGAGATTTGGATATGAAATTAAATAACCCCCAGTATACCTTAATTATACTGATTATTGTTCTTCCTATGTTTGAAACCTAATGTCCTTTTCCGTAAGACTTTGAAACATACAATAAACTATGAATAGGCACGTTACAATGCCGTTTGATTTTAGTATACCATGTCTTGGTGTACATGAGGCTTTAAAATTATTTTTAGCTAAATATTAGTAAATATATCTTGCCGAACTATGAGCATCGAAAGTATCGAGACATTCTGAAGTATCGTGTTGGCGCGTTTAATCTTTAAACAATAATTCGAGAAACTAGCCATTCTTTATAAGTAGAGAGGGAGGTAACCGAATGACTGGCATTTCCAATTATCGATACAAATTTGACTGCACTCGGTTGACAACCAGATTTCCTTCCCATCAGAAATAGTTAAATTATAGTGTGTGGACCATTTTTATCCTTCCGAAAAGACATTTTGTTCCTAATTTCGTTTATTCAAAGTTATATGAAAAATATTTCTCAAAACTCTATTAAAATCGAAGACGCCACAGTTTTATCACCTGTACCATTAACGGAGCTTCTCGTAAGAGTGTTTGTAAAACGAAAAATCCCTGAACTTTAGATTCCTAAAGTAAAAACGATACTTATAAACATGCACCAACACCTGCAACGGCAAATTGATCAGCCTAGATTCCCCCTGAATTATTATACAAAGTTTTAAACGAGGAAAAATACGCCGAAATGTACAGAAATTTATGTGAGAGTGTAAATTTATGAAACCACAGAAGCATGAAATACTGCCGTTAAATACTTCTCTTTTTTCACCTCATCTGAATGATAAAATTTCAGAAAAATTAAATCAATTCCTGTCTTCATCCATTTATTCGAGTGTGAACCGAATATGGCTGCATGAATGTTCGAGGATGTACTCAATGACCCCATTCGTAAATATCTATACAACACCGTTAAAATGTATCTATTTTATTGCCAACAACGTAAAGCCGCCGTCCCATTTACTTATATTTACATTCAATTTTACCCCAGGATGATTTATACCTAAATGAAGAGAAAAGGGAGGACTACCTAGAGTTTATTTTTATCACGCTAGCCAATATCAACAAAGTTATTTAGAGTACCATTTCACTCTAATTACCAACCGGAAGTAATCAATGGGGTGCCTGTGGTACGGGTGTAGTCAATTCTGATCAATATTTTTGTACTGCGAAACTGCGACGGTGCTCGTTTTACCAAACTGTTAATCACACGTGTGGGGTCTGGCATGTGTCTTTACATAGCAGCTGAATATTGAAAAAGGTTAATTATACATGACCAAGACTTGTGTGGATTGTCAACTCTGCATAACTATTATACCCTAGCTTATACTAAACTATACGTTTACAAAGCTTTAGGTTGCTCCACGGTATAATTTCCAAGAACTTGTCCAAAATGTTCCCCGTGTAAATGGCTAGTACCACAGGCCCGTTCCAAATAGATTACTGTTATCGATGCCTCCGGTGGCATGTAATAATATACTCAGCCCTTCACAGGGCTCTCAAATTGGTTTGTGCGTTTAAAGAATATTCAAATTTTTTGCAGGTGCCTTCTTTTTCGATGGGACACTATGTGTACCCTAACAAAGGTTTTTTCAGTTTTGTGCTCTTTATTACATGAGACTTGTGAACAAAATAATAATAGAAATACTGTAAGGCATATGTATTATATATTGGAACTCACGTTGGCTAGGCAGTCATGTTTGCCAAATGGATATAAAAAGATATCTATTATAGGTTATTTGGGGTGCACGGATCTCAGTAGTGGGGCATTCCTTCCGTTTCGCCCCATGATCTAGACCAAATTTCTTTACCACGATTTCTGTTTGAGAATACTCCCTTCCTTTAGATTGCATGTTTGGTTAATTTTGCTGGCTATGTTTCGGCCCATAATCTGTTTAGCGCATACCCTAAACTATATGGGGTGAACCGAGTGGCAGAATTTTACCGTTATGATCGATAAAATCGCTAATTATTAAACTGTAATATCTCTTCGTACCAATGTCGTACCAGTATTATATTTTAAATAATTATCAATTTTATAGATAAGAGCAAACGGTTCTGTCATTCAGTCTACACTCACCATACAAATAATATATTTGTTTTCTTGGTTAGGCATCAGTGTGCGGTCAAATAGTGCCTACAAATTTGGAATTTAAAAAATACCCCTAATATGTGTGTAACTTGTACTATTCTTGAAATGACTTGCGAGATAAAGTCAAAGCAAGCCGCGAACTGGTGTACGATAATTTGGGTCGCGGCTTGAGGTCAGACATATTCTGGAAACTATATTATTGAAAACATGGTAATTTCCAACTGAAGTGCGCACTGAGTCATACCTTTTAGGTGATGTAAAACCCATTGCATACTCAAATGTACTCAACATTGTTTTAACTCGCAATTTAGTAAATTTAAGTATCCCATGGATTTTACATTAGCTGCAAGGGGGTATGACTCATTGCGTAGTACAGTTGGAAAAGTACCGAATACACAAACTGAAACTGCTATTTATTAATTTTAAGAACTATAATAGCCACGTATTACCAAGAAGGGTTTGATTTCAGGCAAGTTTCGTGTTCGAACATGAATAACGGATATCAATTTGTTATCTTAACTGTATGATATAATCTGAAACATTGCCAGACTTTCCGTAATAATCTAGTTCCCAAATTTATGTTTAATAATACACGCTGATGACTACTACTTCCCAATTATATATGAATAAATAATTAAGTACCCTTATTTGGCAACGTTTAATTACGTAAGTGTTGACAATTTCTAAAAAAAATGTCTAAAAAATTAGTAACACAATAATATAGTGACGCCACAAATGTGGTCACACGTAATTTTAAATATCCCAAGTCCCTTTGATTGCTTTGTGAGTTTGTTGGGAAAATATTTTGCGAAACGCAGTCTGGGACAAACCACAGGCAACTAATCATATAAAATGGAGCCATGGCGTTTCTAATTTAAGTGGACTATTTGCATTATCTAACAGTAATTATTTTACAAAAACAAGTGATTATATTTTTGAGATTAAATTTCAGAAGAGATTTTTTAGATTTTGGTTACGTACTTCTCCTCACGAATGCACTCAACGTATGCCAATCTGAAATCATCCCCATAGTACTTGTACAGGCAGGACTGGCCACCGCACACTTATTGTTTTCTTTATTTAGACTAGAGAGGAATTTGAATTATTATTGCCTTCGGTAGCTTCCCTATTTGAATTATCAAAATCTTGAAATTATAATATCTATAGTATTTAACTTCACATTTTGTAGAGGGGCTGGAGCAACAGTTTGCGAGTGGACTCCTCAAACCACATCCTTCCATACACAATATTCACTATAAACTAAAATATCGTGTATTATTTTTACACGGTTTCCCTTACGTTACACCCAAAGAGGCACGTTTTCAGACAAACCTACTCACAAAATCTATAATAAATTGTTGTATAATTTCCAACCTTCTGTCTCCTTGATTACCCCTTATAATTGTGTGGATTGCCCCCTATTTTGATTAAGTACAAATGCAAATGGACAATTTATGGGGAGAGTTTCGTGGCGAGGGTTTCGTTGCAAAAGTGTCGTTGTGAGCTCCGATTGATTTGATTGGATTGTGCGTGTTTAGGGACAAAATGGTTCGTACTCTGAACGCGCACTTTCCAATCAGAACGAACTATTTTGCTTGAAAGACTTTCGCGCACCAATTGTCTATTTCTATTGGCATTATAACCAAAAGTCATATTAAGAGTTGCACTACATTTCAAATATGCGGTAAAAATTGTCAAGAGAAGGGAATCAGCGCTTTTAAATAAAGCAAAAATTAATCCTTACAGAATATTTATTAATTCTAAAACATTCAATATACGTTGTATTTACTATTTACTTACCAAGTTCATTATTTTAGAAATTAAATTATATTTTAGCGCAACAACATTTCGTCGCAAATGTTAAGAAGATGCTATGTGGTCAGCAACAAGCCGTAAAGTAAACTACCGTGACTACCCATAACGTCGAGGTCAATGATATAATATTTCCGTTTTTAAATTCCATCTAAAATTTTATAATCAAAAAACTAATTTCAAAAACGCACTCCCCGAACAACTATTTTTTGAACTTAATTTATATTCAGTTATTTAATTAGCATACCAATGTTAAATAGTATTTATTAATATACCATATTATTATTACCATTGGAATTCAACCCCCAGGGTTGTCTTCTGATATATTTGTCCTAATTTTTTTCTCGGTCATTAGATGACCAATTTTAGCACCCGTCATATCTCTCTTGGTGGCATTGAACATTTGGGACGCTCTTGCATTATATTTTAGGTCCTGTGTCTTATGTTTATAAGGCATAAACCTGCGAATTAGCAACTTACCAACACTATATGCCAAATAAAATGCAAAAGAAGGCAAAATTATTTTGAAAAAATTCATATTACTTTGCTGGTAATATATATATTTTTTCAAAAATCCAATGTCGCCAGAAGTAATATATTGAACCGAATGTCTCTCAGTGTAAAAATAATATTTTTTTTTATTTCAGGTTATTATCAGTTTTATAGGAACCGCTTATGGTTACGATAAGAATAGTCGTTTTGTTCGGCTTCTTGTTATCTAACCATAAACGGCTCTTTATTTATAAAAAATGACGATTTTCTGTCACTTACTGATTATACATGTCTTGTAGTTAAGACAATGTTTATATACTAAAAGTTTAGAACTGAACCGAGACTCGCCATTTTTAGAATAGTTTTTAACAAACAGAAACTACCCGTTAATGTCCTACTTGTTTGAGAAAATCTATTTCTGACCGCAAATGGCCACACAATACCTGAATCACATTTTTAAAACTTTTCTTACAGGAGGGTTTTCGAAATCATACTATTTTACAATTTATGTATTATTATTTAATGTTTGGTTTAACAATTTCTGATTTTTTTAACCCAAAAGGCTACAACATTGTAAGTAAACATTTTTGCTTGACAAATTCTTGTTGTGATCTTTTCACAGATATAATCAAAAAACATTTCAGATCAAGTATGTTTTATAAATTTCTCCCTCACCACGTTATTTAATAATTATTAAACTCGGTTTAAGCAACCAAGGGTTGTCGCAATTTTACGTGTTGTAATATTAGGTAGCATTTTAAAGTAGCCCACGTTGATTAGATTGAGTTTAATTGGATATCAACCTCGACAAAAACCTACCAACCCAAACCCCCATATGCTGTCTGCCAGGGTACAGTATGATGTAAACAGCCAAATTGCTCTGGATGGTGCAGTATGAAACATGCGGTAAGTTATATATCTACACCTCCAAATAGAATATTGCCGTGTAATTTAAAAAAACTATTATTCGTGTGTTGTTAGGATATATGATAAAGGCATTTAAGGATAAGGGTTATAATGACAAAAAAATTCTCTTACTATAATTATCTTTGTTCAACTAGCTGCGCATCACATTTCTGCGCTGATTGCAAACTGCGACAGAATGGAAAAGGATAATCTTGCGTCATCGCGATATTTAGAGAATTTTTTATATAAATGACCAATCCTGACACTGAATATTTTTTAATAGTGGAAGATTATTATAGATATACATATTAGGTAACGGGCGCCATCTTGCTTGTTTTTAACGCAAACATTGCAGTTTTTGCACGTTTTGATTTACTATATAGATATTTATATATTTATGAAAATCCAAACACAATCACATATGTGGTTAAATATTATGTCAGAGTCATATAATGGTGAGCCTATATATAACTCGTCTACAGCTTTGGACGTCATCTATTTTTCAAAAAAAAAACACTATCCTATAATGGATAAATAAATGGTTGTGATGATTCGGATAAGTTTTTGTCATTTCAGCATCTATATTTAGTCTGGATGTCTAACATTTACCACGATTCAGGGATTCACAGAAAGAGAGATTAACAGTTATACAAATTGTTCATTGTATATTATTTCTCTCAAACTCGGTCCACTCTGGAGCCAGATTTTTAAGGCTTAATTTACAATGTTCACTATGTTTTGGGGCATTACCATATAAGTGTGTTGACTTTCTCCAAAATATAATATGCCCATTCCATGGTAACACCTGGTAAGGATTCATCCATACTAAACGGTTCTGTACAATGTTCATCATAATTGTTATATTTGCATCGAATGTCATGCATGTTTACATCACACTTAAAAAACACTATATATTATTCAAATAAATAATTGAACAAAATAAAGTTTAAATGTTCATAATCTGGACGTTATTTTTATTCATATCATAATAAACTTATTCTGAGATGATTGTTTACAAAATGAGAGTAAATAGTGCAAAAGTGCACTTGTTCATACTTCGAGCATTATAAAACACCTTAAAATACCTGCGAATTTTTCACTTTTCAAATACATCCCAAAAAAGAATTATACGTGTTTAAATGGTGAAAATTGAAAGGTTGAGGGTTAGATACCGGCGTAAGCTATATAGTGGCCCATAAAAATTTCAAATTTTATAATTGGTAACCCCTATAAATACCCATAGACCATATTTTTGAGTGTAGTCCTTTGCTACCCGATATTTTACCTTTGCTACCTACTTTTATCAAATCGGGTAGCAAAGGACTACACTC
>SCLE01259192.1:0-12975 GCA_004367955.1 Bathochordaeus stygius | reverse complement strand
GGTTTGCCTCTCGTTTAAAGTCTTAAATTAATACCTTAGTTCCCCGTCAGCCGTGAATGTGATAATTAATCTGCTTGGATCACTAATATGGGTAACTATATACTGATTTTCCACAGTTATAATTATACGAGCTGTTCTACCTAATACCTTCTCATCAAGTTATCGTAAATTTTTATCGCAGCCGCCCCCCTCCTCTACTTGGTTTCACTTGTCAATCTCAGGGGCTACTCCCCAGTGGGGTGGAGTGTCCCGTTTTCATATTGTCACTACAGTTTGTTGGTCGTTTGGGGGATTCCGTCACGGATGTGCGGGCATGGTTTCACTAACGACAATATTTAAATTGATTAAATTATTTTAGTAAATGGCAAACCAAAATGACGCTATAACAATCTCAATCAAACGAAAAGACTTGCATCAAATTTTTTGTAAGAATTGTCACTCCCATAAAGCGGAGAAATTTAACTGTGTATTCTAGTCCTGAACTGGACTTTTATAAATAAAAATAACTTACTTTGGTCCTTTATAAAATACAGCAAGTTGGATTTTAACTGCTGTGAACGTGGTGTGTTATCTCCCAATTGATTGATTGCAATTGGATATTACACATTCCCGTCTAAACTGCTCTATACAGTGATCGTATATCTGAGCGTATAGTACCAGCGGCAAGCTCCAATACTTGTAGAGCCCGTATGGTTTTAACTGAAAAGACTGTGTTTCCTATCAGTTGCGCACACTTAGTGTTTTCCTTTATCTACAAACGGCAAGCTCCAATTACTGTAGAGCCCGTGGGGTTGCAAATGTGAAAGCGACGTCGTACCGAGTCTAAGCGATACGCTGAGTACAAACTGTAATTTCTACAAATTGTAGAATTATAAAAGTATACAAACTACAAGCTCCAGATGTGAAAAACCCATTAATTTATAGGTTAAGTCACAGCGAAAAAGGCTGGTGGACTACGCCGAAGTTTAACAACGGAACAACGGAAAATTCCGGTATTTTTATGCACCTGTGGTAAGTAAAACTCGATTGACAATCTGGGTATCCTAAAATCAGGTAACTTCCACTGAACCATATCCAGATAAATCATACTGGACGGAAAAACTAAGGTTTAAACCTACCAAGAAATTGGTGCCGGTCGAACTACGTGTCGGTAAACTGCTCTACAAGTTGTGTAGTCTAAGCAGGCTGTCTGCAGGTAGCACGTACGTGAAGGACATAATTGATCAACAGGTTAAAAGTGGACCATAAACTCAACAAGGTAAAGGGGACCTTAAACTCACGATAATTTTTGCTGAAGGTGTTGGTCTACGCAATTAACGTGAATATAGTAAATAGTGTAAAATAGGGAAAATTAATTTACCCGGGGGGCAAATTGCATACACTCAAACGAGGAAAAGAAACTTTCTAACTGACGAATTGTGACGGTGAAATTATAGTAATTTGACGGAGACAACGGCCAAACTTTACACGTCTCATTTAATAGGTGTATTTATAGTCCGGCATGGCTGGTTTTGGGGTATAATCAAAGTGTAATTTTTATAAAAATATGTAAAATTGTGAATAAATGTGAATACAATAAGAATAGTAACTCGAAATATATGGCTCAAAGACAATAAATTCTACAAGTGGTAAGTTTTAACTCCTATATATTCTGCAACGAAAGCTGAAATTAAAAATGAGCTGAATTAATTATCACGTCCTAATAACACACAAGTAAATAAAGTCTGTTTATCTAGTGACAAATTGTGCTGAAACGCGAATATTTAAGGAAGAAAACGAAAATCGAAGTACTGGACTTACAGGTGTAACCATCTTTATATATAAACTGTTATATTTTATGACCATAGACGTTTTAGGTAGAGAATCGCCGTACTTTGGAAAGTTTTCTTCATTTCTTTGACATTATATATATGAGAAGTGAATACTCACGTTAAAATAATTTGGCTAACTAGGGGTCCCTATAACCTACCTTTCCTAAAAAACTAGCAAATATTTGATATATTCAAAACTCTGCCATTATAATTAAAACTATTTTTACTAATATAAATTATTAAATCGGTCGAAATATAGTAAAGTGTACACTTGGTGTGAAATCACAACAGCCCACTTAAGACACGATGGTCAACAATGCGCTCAAATTCAATGGCAATCAAAGCAATAAAGACCCCAGGAAGAGAAAAGGGGCAGTGCCTATCATTCAGCAACAACTTAAAAAAGGGGGCTCTATGGCAAATGATGAAAAAATGCAAACTGACTACGTAAATGATGGCTCGGAGCAATTTAATTACCAATACCAAACCACAACATATGCAGGTAAAGTTACGGGACACAAGGGGTCGATTTTTGATGAACCATACCGTGGTAATATAGATAGAAAATGCTATAAAAAATTTTTAGAGCGATTGAAACCAAGGAGCAAACGTGGTCGGTACTCCAACAACAATTATGGTGGGAGAATTACAAAAAATTATAGAAAGCAAAATTTTGGTAGAAATGCACCATATGTTAAGCCAACTGAAAATGTTCAGTATGATGATGGTGCACGAAATGACGATTTCTTCAAACCGCTACATAATTGGTTTGGAGTACATGACTGGATACCAAATAAAGCCCGTGCTGATGAAATAATTGTGGTCAATGTGTATGAAACACGCAACAAACCGCACCAGTTTAATGATGAAATTATTATGGTGAACACCAGAGGTAACTGCATTCTCAGTGACCTCTACACCAACAACATAATCCCAACGCAGGCTTGTAAAATTATTACTGTAATGGAAAAATTGGGTATTGTTCCGGAAAATGTGACGTTTGATGAGCTAGAGAGCAAAGAAATTGGTCCTAATACAATGGTTAAACAAATCGGCATGGCAAATATAAAGGATCAGATGGCGTTTTTTAGGTTTGCAAGCCATAAGTTTCTAAACTCAACACACAAGTGCATTACAGCACATCTCCCGTGGATAAGAGAGGCCTGGTCCCTGGATGCTGATCTATGTTGGAATTTGGTACTACCAAGCTGTGAAGAGTTCTGCACGCGATATGAAAAAAGCTGTATTGAGTTTGCGAAGGGAACTGTGAACTACAGTGACATTATTGGAGCAAAAAATAAAATAAATAAGTTACACTATGAATCTTTCAATCGTAAAAACAATGTTTCTGATGTGGGTGCTTTTCCAAGGGTATACCGCTTTGGTGTTGAGGACACTGTGGTGGCGCCTACCTCGATAGCATGCAAGTGGTTAAAAAGTAATCGAATGTATGATTCCACTGAATCACAGAAGGTGGTCTTTAACAAAAATTTTCTCAAAAATAAAGCTGTACTTAACCGCAGGGGACAATTTTTTCTAATGCCAAAACGCAATATGTTGCACAAAAGCATGTTCGATATGCCGACGATGGACGACATTATCAGCAATGTTCCGGAACTCAACTTTAAATTTGAAAGTATGGATGGTTGCATCAAGGCAATTAGAGAGCGTAAATTTGTCTGTCTGGTGAAATACCTCAGAATGCGAAATGATTTCTTCCCTGAAGTCGACGCATCGCAAATTCGGCTTACGGAATTTGACAACAATGGATTTGAAACTATGGCAAATAATGATGCTCTGGCAAAAATTGAAGCCAAATTCGAGCTGCGCCTAAATGAGCAACAAATGACTATCGAAAAATATGTAGCAATTGCTGACGATTCTAGGGTGGCCCTTGCCAATCATGATAGTAAAATTGACAAAAATAGTCGTAATATTGAAAGAAATAGTAAGGGCTTACACAAGGCAACATCCAAAATTGAAGAACTTGAGCAAATAAATGCGAACATGGCCAGAGAAGTTAAGCTCAATCGCTCTGACATATCAGAATTTGTTAAACTTCAAAGAAAATGCTGGAAGAGTATGGATGCTGAAGTCGAAAGGATCAACTTGGTCACAAATAACTGTATGACTAAACTTGAACTCAATGATGCCAAAACTGAACAGTCTAACCAACAGTCGCTACTTCTGGCTGAAATGTTGCTTAACGATTCAAACGATCCTAGTGGGCTTTTTGAAAGAGACGAAAATAATTCAAAAAATAATGCAAACAAAAAGTACATCACAATGTCCGAAACCATAGGCAAGGTTAAGAAATTGGAAAAAAGGGTCGCTAACAGCAACCAACTGGTTAAATTGCATGTTCGAAAATGGAATGTAGACGAAATACTTGAAAACCCAGTAAGCCCTATCAACGAAAATGAATATGATGCTGAAGATAATACAGAGCTTCCGGAGACATGTGAGTTACCTAGAGGTTTAACTAAAACGTTTATAAACAAAAAATGTGATGTTAACATAAATAAATGTGCTAATTGTGGGAATTGTGATGTTGAAATAAATAATGGGGGGTGTATCTGCGCTCCATTTGATACAATATGTAATAATATAGTAAATTTAGATGATGAAGACCTCGAGGAGTTAAGCACTACTGAAATCCTAAATGAATTACAAACGACGCCGCAGACTGGAAAATGCAAAGATGAAGCTATTAGAGTAAGTAAAAAAAGAAAGAAAAGTCTCAGTGGGGACTCGAAAGATGGAAAGGCTAACTCACAGGACGCGGTTCCTTTTTCTAACTCATCTTTTACATTTGATAGCCAAGGTAAAGCAAAAAGTGATGTTGATGTAGAAGGGGGGGGGTCTGTTCATAAGGACGATGTGGTTCACTTCTTGGAAAGAGGTTCATATCTCGAATGTGTACCATCCCTTAAAATTATCAAAAGAAGGAAACACCTGGCATGGCCGGGCAAGTTTGCTAAACGTAAAATAAGAGGGGCTCCAATCTCGAATACACACCAAATGTTGATTTTTCGGTACTTATGCTGTTTTATGCCGAATATCACGGTACAGATAGTTGAGAGTTTGCTATATGAAACGATAAAGGTCTACGGTGGAGCTGCTGGTGTTGTTGCACAAGAACTTATTGAGCTCGCAAACAACCTTAAAAAGATTGTGCCTTGTATGACTGATCTTCAAAGCTTTGAAAACATCCTGCTTAACCCTACTGAGCGGTCTAAAGCTATAAATATTCCACAAATTAGCTTCTGTAATTTCGAGAAAATTATGTACGTTTTACAATCAAAAAATATTCAAGTACCCACCATTTGTGACCAAAATGCCCTTGACGTGATGGCCAGGAAGTTTTACAATTTTAACTCTGCTAGGTTGGGCTTGGTATTGGACCAAGCCCAACCTAAATTGGTGCAGACCAACATACGTAGATTCGCCAAAGTCTACAATTCTGGCCGCGGTTCCATTTGTGATAAAAGCAGCAACACCGCTGTCCCTGAGGAAATATCGTATGACCCTGTCAAACGTAGGAATGAAAATATAAAAAGTAACATTGAAATAAATTATATTAACTTAAAAAACAAACATAC
This sequence comes from Bathochordaeus stygius, assembly GCA_004367955.1. Taxonomy (NCBI): domain Eukaryota; kingdom Metazoa; phylum Chordata; class Appendicularia; order Copelata; family Oikopleuridae; genus Bathochordaeus; species Bathochordaeus stygius. The sequence goes on along the minus strand of SCLE01259192.1, from coordinate 7,562 downwards.
ACAAAAACCGAGTTTGGGGTCTATAGGTGATATGGATAGTGGAAATCTGAATTATGATACAATTGAAATACCTAGATCTAGAGATTTTACTACAACATTAAATAATGAACCGATAATAAGATCATCATGCCGCAGCTCTCAACTTGATATAGACGCAACACATGACGAAACATTCGATTCATTTTCCCCAGGTAATGAAATGGCAGTAAGTGAGCTATATAGTGACGTTTTTGCTAATAGTAATGATAATACACAGGTAAGGGCTGAAAGGGACTTCGTTTTACCACAAGATGAATTACAGTACACTAAAATCGCAGATTTTACTGGACATCTTGGCAAGGGTAAAAATGGCCCCATTAAGGACACCAGAAAAACTGAAAACGTTAAGATTATATCTGTAAATTTAAACAGACCCATTGAACAACTTCCTACGCTTTTTGATACATTCGGGGATGCACATATTATTTGCGTACAAGAACTCGACGTTGACCCAGTCATTTTTAATAAAAGATTATCCTTCCCGAGAAACTACACGGCTTATACCCATGAACCTGTTCAAGTACATGGTCGTAGTACCGTATTTGCAGCAATCATGGTGAGAAATGATTATGGTTTTGAGGTTAAAATAAAATATAACAAAGCTCCTTTCATTTGTATCGCTATTAATATAGGGACTCTAAGCGGAAAGGCCCTTTGGCTAAATATCTGCAATGTCTACAGGTTTCATTTCAATTCACCAAAGGCGAGGGCCCTAGGTATCTTTGACAAGAGCAAATATTTGAACTTTTTTGTTGAACATTTTCAGAAAATAATTAAACTACAAGCCAGGGTTATGGGTATTGTAGTGGGTGATATTAATGTGGACTATATGCGACCACGGGAGGGCGACTGCAAACAATTCTGCTCATTTCTTCGGCTTGCTTTCAATGAGTACAAAAATCATAAACTTAAACATACTAATATACCAAACAAAAGAGCAACTAAAGGTGGGGCTTGTAATAAATCGAATATTGATATATTTTTGATGAATGGATTTTTTAATGAACAAACGTTAGTGGAGGGTTTCGACGGTAAACTTATGATTGGCAATGATGGTCACTGTATACTTCAAGCCGTAATTGAAATTACAACCCTAATAAAAAATAATTTTATCGAAGTTCTCGTTCAGAAAAAGGCGGAACCAGCGGCAATTTTTGAAGTAGGAAACGCCATTCTACACAAACATGAAGATGAATTGAACAGTCTGCTAAAGGAGGCGCAGGCGTTGTATGAAGAGGCTCGATCCAAAAATTGGGCTCCACCATTCACAGCTGCGCCATTTTCAAAACGCCTCATAGAGCTTGTTGAAGGCTCAATGTTACAACTAATGCCAGTTGAAAAAGTGACCTTCAACAAGCTCATACCCCACTGTACTCAGTCCTATACTTCGAGTGAACTGTATAAAAATGTAACTAAAATTGAATCTAAATTAAGATATTATACTGATACAAATATGGAAGATGCAAATATGATAAATAGTACCGAAAATGAACTCAGCCAAGCCAAAGCACTTTACAAAAAACAGCGGCAACTTGATAGGCGAAACACTCTCAGTAAGTCTTATAACACTATAAACCCGACAGCCAATGACATTTTTAAATTACACAGGGTTAAAAATAAGGGTAATAAGGAATTATATGGCTCCCGCCCCCAATTCTCTGCGAACGAACACCGTGACCATTTTCTGGAATTACAAGGTAAAACTGCTACGGACGTTGATTTAATTGTAGCGGATGAATCGTGGAAGGATCTGGATAAAAAACTGGGTGCAAGGGATTTACTGTTACAGGTTGAGGGCTCTGGAAAAATTGACTCACTAAGAAAAATTATGTCTGGAACTAGGAGTAAAGCTAAGGGTTATAAATCCTCCATAAATAAAGATATACTGGGGGCATGGCCCGCGCGGCTACTCGATCTTATTGTAAGCATGTGCAAAGTTGACTTATTTTTGGGAATTTTTCCGGATTACAATAAATGTAACAGACTTATACCTATACCTAAATTTAATGCCAAGGACCAAAATAGTATTAAGGCAAACAGAATGCTTAGCATCCAGTCATGTCCCTCCAATTTTAGGGATAAATGGTTTGCGCGAAATTTTCAAGAATTTTCTGAAAAAAATGAAATGCTCCCCCCCTCCCAACACGGATTTAGGAAAGGACATTCATGTGCCACAGCTGTAGCTGATATCATGATACACATCGCAAAAACCCCGGAGGGGTGGTATACGATCCTTGTCCTGGTCGACTGCTCCAATGCGTTCGGGACTGTACCACATAAATTGATAAATATTAGACTAGAGAATTTTTTAGACCCTGAGCTTGCAAGATTTGTTGCCGGTAGTTTAAAAAATAAATGTGGTTCGGTGTTTGTCGGAGGTGAATATAGTGACATTTTTAATCTTATCGATTTTGGGGTGCCCCAGGGGGGGGCTTCATCCCCGCTGATTTTTTCACTTATGCTGGGGGAGATAAATAATATTGTTAAAGACGATAAATTCACTAATATTGTTACTTTTGCAGATGACATCATTGGAGTCATCAGTCGGCCCACCCTGAATGAAGCAAAGCAAGCAGCGGGGCTTCTCATATGCAAAATTGAGGACTACACGACAAAAAAAGGGATTCATTTGGCATACGACAAAACGTACTTCACGACGCTTGGTAAGGAAAATGTCTCATGTATAAATGTCAGAAATCACAGTATACTCAACCACCATCACGTAAAATACCTTGGGCTTAGATTTGACAGCTCCCTAGACTTCTCAGATCAAATTAGCCATCTTAAATTTGCACTTATACAAATTAGGGGGTTAGTAAATAATATTAAATATAAGGACAATTCCGTTGACTTACTAAGACTTGCCAGAAGCCTTATCTACGGGGTATATAATTATAGTCTATGTGTCTTACCTTTACTCAAAGATGCCACGTACAATAAACTCACAAATCATATGGTTTGCATCATTTGTGACATTTTAGACATTAAAACACATAATGAAAAAAGATTTTCGTATGCCAAAATATTCAAATTTGTTGAATGGCCCGGGCTACTGAATTTACATCATAGAAGCATCATACTACTTATTGGTAAAATTATACTTAATCGAAAACCCCTTGGACCGTATGATGAATTATGCAAATGCATTTTGAACAGTGAAGGCAAAATGTGGAACCATGACGAAGAAAACGTTTTTAGTATACCTAAGTTTATAATTCCAAAAAATACAAACAAAATGTGGACCAAACTTTTTCCGTACATGGCGGTCAACATCTTTAATAACCTGCCTGACTTTGTCAAGATAAGATTGGGGTCTAAGCACTTTGAGCCCTTAGTTAGAGACCATTATGAAAACAAATGCCCTCATAGGGCTGGAAAAAGGGACTGTGGGTACTGTATAATAGACGAAAAAATTTTAAATGCAACCAAAGTAGCGAACATTGACCTTGGGAAAGGGGGTATAAATCCCATATCCCTAATGACCAGAGCTCATGGAAAAAAGTTAACTATAAACAAAGTAAATATTGCATTCAAATGGCTCATAAGTCAACCGGATGAATGTAGTCCCTTAGGGGTTTGAAATAATATAGCTAGTTTTTGCATGAAAATTCTATTAATTACGTTAGGCGAAGTCCAAGATACCCGGTCTCTACGTCAACCCTCGGGGGAGGTTTTTATGGCAGTCCCTGCTGAATACGGTGAGAATCAAAAGACTACGTAGATTATAAGCTAATACAATGACATCTAATATGCATTCCCTTGGTTTTTAAATTTTTTTTTGAATAGATGACAAGAAAGCCTCTACATTGGGTTACATTTGTAACATATGTACATTAGATAAAGTAGTAACTACTGAAGTTACCTATGGCAATCAACAAATGATTCTGAGGCAGTCGTTTCATAGTAAAGTGAAACATTCAAAAATATTCCTAAAATACTCCAAAATAAAAATGAGTCCAATATCTACCAATATACATAACCTATTTCTGAGGTTTACCTTAAGACTTTAACATTTTGAAATGGGGACTGGTGAGGGTGCAGTGACATGATCTACACTGTAAATGACCTATAAATGCTGAGTTGACCTAGAATGTTGAAAACATAAAAATAAGGTTTTGATAAATAGTTTTTAAACGCTTCGGGTTTTTTGGGTTTTGGTTTTTGCTCATTGCATCTGTTCATTTTTCATTTTTTATTTTTTATTTTTACTGTTTATTGTTGAAATGTGGACTAAAGTACAGTGGAAATATGAGGATTGTCAGCTACGTCTGTGAAAGCAAATGAACAAGTGGAGTGCTGAATGAAGTGAATAAGCAAAACCTGAATTAAATGCTGTTAACTCTGTCAGAGTAAAATAATATTTAGACGGTCTTAAATTATAAATATGGTTAGGGGTAAAATTCTGGCCTACTAAACTTACCGCCATGTCCATAATGTAACTTCTTAGTCGCTGAAGTTTTGCCTGCGCTTTGGAGCCTGAAAATTAGATTTTAGAATGGGAAGTATGTCAACCATATAAGTCAAAACTGGTTTTTGTGATAGCTACGTAAAAATTAAAGTTACTGAATTTTGAAACATGCATAGGCCGCGTAAATAACTATAGAATGTTTAAAATTTTTAAAAATAAACAACAAAGTATATTAAAAGTGTAAATATTCAATAGTGTTTCAAAAATATTAAAAAACTACAAGGATGACTGGCACAAAGTTTTGACGTATATGGTGTAATTTATGTGCGGGGTCTCGGTGGGGGCTCACCTTCCGTTGTGACTGCAATGAGCTTGTCAGGTACATAAATACCGGACGCTCATCCGTATGCCCCCAACATGGAACCAACGCTGTGGTTAGATCATATTCGCGCTTGGGATCGGCGTTTGAAAGCTCCAAGGCTGCATAGACCGTCTGAGCTGAGCGCTCATCCATTTCAAATGGATAACGCTGGGGTACTAACTTTTGTCGCATATAAGTACCCGAAGGGGTACCAAAAGCTGACAAATAATTAGATAAGCGCTGAAATGACGCATGAAAATCAGCGCACCCCAACAATTTTTTCACAGTAACGGCTGTAATTGTACGTCCACTGACGTAAATTGTACCCATATCATAGCGGGCCCAGTGGACAATATGATTGAGAATCCCAACCTGCAGGACCTTAGCATGACTATGTGTGGGGACCATGGGCAGCAGGTGTATGTCCAGCATAATGCCCTGAAGTCGTGGAAAAACCCGGTACATACGCCTTCGGATGGCAGTGAAATCGGGCTCAAATGCCATATAATTGGCATGATCAGCGCCCAGGCGTAAGGTAAGCAACTGAAACAGACAGCGCTGTATGCAATCTATAAGGTTGCGAGCGTTGTCTGGGCTGCTTGTTATGTCCCACAAATAGTCTGGGAGCACGTCAAGTAAGTTCATCAAGCTCTCGTAACCATAGATGGGTGTAACGTTGAAGTACTATAAAAATATTTTTAAAAAATAGGTTTAAAATACGGATTAAAATGTTTGAAATAAAATGTTTGAAAGGTGAAGGTATTGGTCTAAGGGTTGGTCTTAGGGTGGAACTGAAAAGTGAAAAATTGAATAGTACTGAAATATATGAAAATTCAATTTTAAAATTTTTAAATTAAGAAGTTTAAGTGGTAATGCAAAAATGAAAAGCTTGAAAATTGTCTAATATTCTCTTGGAAAAGTAAAACAGCGTCCATGTTATGTAATTAATTAAAAAATTAAAAAAAAATTTTAAAATAAAAGGTAGAAAGTATAAAATATGAGGTTAATTTAAACGTTAACGCAGCTAATTGCAAAGCTAAAAAATCTGAAAAAGTCATGGAAAATTGGATCTTTGATTAAACCTAAGACTAGTAAATATATAAGAGGTTAAGAATATAGTCCAGGTTTTTATAAAAAAATTATTATTATAAAGTATTGAAATAATAGGTAAATTGAAATCTAAACACAGATAGTAAAAATTCTTAGATCCGTAAATGAGGTGCTTATTGAAAATTATTGAAAATTAGAAAATATTTAAAATTAAGTAAATATAAACCGAATAATGCTAACTCTAAAATTCTGAAATTTTATAAAAATTAAAAACGTTGCAATTATTCGTTGCAGAATTAAAAATGTCCATATTACTAAAAATATAAACAATAGGTAGAGTGTAAACTCTAAATCTAAACACAAATAGTTAAAGTCTGATCTTTTAGTAAAGTGCATAATCTGAAAACCAGTAAATATATAAAAAGTTGAAAACAGCGTCCGTATTATTAAAAAATGGATAGTGTGAATATTTGTGGTGAAATGTTAAAATAATAATAAATACTAAATGAAATAGAAATTGCTAATTTGTAAAATAAAACGTTTCAATGTCTTTAATAAGTTAAAATAACGGCTGTATAAAAAAGCCCAATTTATTTGATAGAATAGGCAAACTAAGTTTTGTTTGGTTGATGTGAATTGTGTGAAATAAATATGTATTTATGGCGGGGTTTGGGCTGTCTTGTCAAAATATGCCAGTGTACAAAATCTAAATGTGTATTTAACCTGGAGAAGCGTATTGATCATATGAATACAGTAATTAGCTCCTTCTAGGCTAAATCTTAAGCCGAGGTTTGAGTTATCTTAAAATTAATGATCTAGGTAGCATTAAAATATAGAATATAAATATAGCAAAAGCCATGAAGGCACTATCTAAACTTACAGGACTGCCATAAACCCTGGGATAAATCATAATTTACGAGTAAAAAGGTCTGAAAAAGTATTAATATTTTTGAAAATTGGGCGTGTTATAAAAAATAAAAAATTAAAAATGAAAGATGAAAACGGGGTAATCATAACCCCGTTTTTCCGACACAACTGTAGTGATGATATGGCGGTATGTGACTTAAAATCACATATCGTGCAATAGTGGTATATGGGCATAAATGACCATAACAAATATATACACTTAGGTTCTTATATAAATCAATAGGGACCATGAAACTGCGGATAATTTCGCACGTAATTGAAACTTGCCAGTAGAGGGCCATTTCAGTGGAGGGCCATGTGGTGATTGGGAGATACACCACAATGGAACTTCTACTCTAATATAATCGAAAAATAAATTCGTCGAAGCATACTGAATGAATGGTAGGACTTACTGCGTGATGTGATTAAGCCATAAAATGGCACCTGAACGTTGTAAGGCTATTTTTACGTTTTTCTCAAATAACAATAAAAGTGCAGCACCAAGTAATTTTATTTCTATATTTTATTTCTAAGTGATAGTATTACCTTCAAATTTAACTGCATGTCGCGATAAACTGCACAGGTCCGCAAGGTATACAGGCGCTCCACGATAGGCTCTGGAAAACCCGGAATGCGTAATGAATGGTAATACGCGGCATCTATGCGAGACCGTACCACCTTGATGGAATGGGGAAGATTGATGTACTGCCCGTAAAAGTAATCCATAAGGCCCTTCGTAGTCATCTTTCCGGCCGTCGCACAATGGATGCAGTCCTGGCAGCGGCACTGGGTCGGCTG
>SCLE01258087.1:0-12984 GCA_004367955.1 Bathochordaeus stygius | reverse complement strand
TGAAGCGGATGCCGAAAAAGATGATTATGTTATATTGACTCCGGTCGAAACTTTGCCGAAAAAATGAAACAAATGAATATAACAGATTTTTGGAACAAACTTTGATTGAACCTTATATAACTTCAATTACACTTACTAAATTTGCATATACAACTTTGCGTAATTTGAAGTTGTAGAATAAACTCCAGGGGTGGGTGGTCGGGAGAAAAAATCTCCCCTCAGAAGCGAGTTAGTCCCCTTAATCAGACTTGACTTTTGCTTGTCCGCCTTTACTCGCTTTCACCCTTGCTGCCTAGTTTTGAGTGTTACCTTAATAATTGTTCGCGTCTTTATATAGTATAGTGACAAATTCGTTCAACCTACGCTTTTTAAGGAAACACTCATTTTTAACTGTTTCTTATATAACTTCAATTACACTTACTAAATTTGCATATACCACTTTGACTCCATTTCATGCAGTTGTTGCAATAAACTCCAAACTTAGTCAATTTTAGTCAACAACTTTATTCGTTTTCAACTCTAGTAATTTGCAAATTAAGCAGTAAAGCATTATTATTTAACTTGTTCTGGCCATTCCTCCGAAAATTCATCTCCCTCTATCTCACTATCATTTAACAATTTTGACTCACGGTTTTGCCGTTTACCAGATTTGATGACCTTACTTGAATCGGACGACGAACTTTCCGATGCTGAGTCTTCAGCTTCTACTTTCTCCGTAAGTATTAACTCTATTGTTGGTAACACTGATAATGAAAAGAAGTCCATTATCAAAATCTTTAGCTTTTGGACTTCCTGAATGTTTCTTGCTAATTCCGGAAGTTGCATTAGATTGTTTTCAAATTTCTGACGGTCTCTTACTGTTAATTCCAGCCTCAGTACCATATTCGAAAATCTAACCAATCTTTCATGCAGCAGGCTATCCTTCATCTCTAATCTTTGGAACATTTCCATCACCTCATTTCGCATTTTATCATTCATTTTCTAAAATATTTTAATTTTGAGCGCTTTCATTTAATTATTACATATGTATATTTTTTAACAGAAATCAGACTGGCTTACTAAACCATTCATCTCAAGCTCATTTACTAATTTCGAAGCTGGCGCCTTATCTGTACTCGCAAGATGTAGCCCTACGTAATGATTTGGCATATTACTATTTAAAACCCATCTCATATGCCTCGTTATAGCCCCATTATCCATTCCCAGATTTAGAAGCGTGACTACCGAGGAATTTCTTCCTGTATGTTTTGCTGGAATTACTTTCCAACCTAGCCTTTTGGCCATATCCCTCATTTGTCTGAGAGCTGCACCTTCACTTAGGCTCGCCCCCTCTTTCCAAAAGAGCCAACCATAGGATGGTTTACCATTAAAAATAAACCATCTTACTATTGCCATTACTGGACATGAAAACAAAACTTTTTCTCCCTTTAAACCGACAAAAACTAACGCTTCTTCTTTTTCCCCCCCTTTGTTAGTCTTTGACATTCTTATTTTTATAGTAATTACTACTCTATCTTTTATTGTTTTCACCTCAATATCTTCCCATCTTAACCTTAAGCAATCTATCCACCTTGCCCCCCCAAAAAAGGTCAAAAATAACATTATAGACGCCGCTCGCCTGTGAAAAATTGTTTTCCTATTTGCCTTATCTTTTCTGAACCAAAGTTCCATTGCTAACACCTGTAATTTTGCCCACGCTATTACTGGTGCCCTCTTGCTCTCCGGAACTCTATTCATGGCATTTTGCATCATAAATTTATTTAGTATATTTCTCACGTTTAATTGATGCCAATAATTCAATTTTACGGAATTTAGTAAAAAAGCCTGATATCGTCGAACTTTGGCAGGATGTACCGTTTTAAATTTCTTTTTTAAATAATTTTTTAACCAATTAGCCGCTTGCTCCCCAGATTGAATCTTTATCTTTGATAGTTTCTCTATGAATTTGCGATATTCTTTCATCGCCACGGACTCAGCCTTAAATAATTGCTTGAGTAAGATATTCAACAGTTTTCTTAGTTTCCTCATCATTTATGGGCCAGACTTTTTTGTCCCCCTCCTCCTTAACTACCCTAGGTGTTATCTTTTTTCCGTGTAGAAAAATTTTAACTTACTTCTAAAGGATTTATTTTTCCCCGCTTCATCTTTAATATTTTGATTTCCTTTATCTGTTTTAGATCTGTATTTATTATAACCAGATCCCCTGTTTGCATTTGTTTGTGGGACATAAGCATTAGTAGACGTATTACCCGACGAATTTCCTCTGTAGTTTGATTTCCCTCTAAAGGAGCCTCTCTGCTTAAATCTGGTAAAATTTTGTTTTCTATCCGTTCTATATGGAAGTTGTTTTGCCTGAATGGACTTCAAATGAATGCCCGCGAAAACTTTCGCCGACAAGCTTCCTACTCTTAAAATCCTATCCTCAAATTTGCATTCCGATTTATGAATCTCTATCATTCTTGTGCGCACCGGACCATAAGCAATCTCCTTTAAGTTATAGTTCATTTTATTTGACAGTAAATTTCTATCACTGTGTCTCATATCTGTTAGATTGAGCAACGGATTTGTTTCCGCTATAAGCCACGCCCTAGTGTATTTAGCATCAAAAATGTTTTTATTCATTTCCCTCATTATCTCCTCCAGATAGGCTTTGTAATCCTTAGTTTCTTCCGGCAATGCTGTAACCAATCTCGTCAATAATAGCATGACTTCTTCATGATCTACTTTGCATTGTTGCTCTATCAAGGAGTACCTTAGTTTTAAGTATATATTCTCCACTTTTTCCTTTTGCGGAAAATATTTTCCCATGTATGTTGGCGCCGCTATCCATACCTGAAAAAATTGCTCTCCCCTTTTAAAAACATGACCTATTACCGGTTTCTTTTCTTTATTCTCTTTTTTGCCTTTATGTATGGTCAAAGCTTTAGCCTTACTTTCACTTTCTATTCTGGCATCCTTGAATTCTTTTTCAGCTTTTTTAACCTTACTTTCACATTCTTTAACCGTTTTTTTCAATAATTTGTCTTCACTTTTATCCTGCGGTCTGGCTGTCCCGTCCAGTTGTATTCTTCTGTCCCTTAATTTTTTGAATTCTCTGACTTTAGTCATTTTCTTTTGAACATTTAGATAAGCTTCATCCCTATCCTCTGTTAAATACTCTATCATTTGCTTATGAGTGAGGGTTTCCTCTTCCTCTTCTTGGATTTCAAGAAATTTCAATCTACCCTCAAGTACATCATTTGTAATATTCACCTCACGAGGCATCCCTTTGTGCCCTAGTTCAGCTTGTTTTTTCGGAACTGCACTAAACAGTTCCATGAGACTTTTTTCTTCCAGCATTTCCTCCATTCTGAATACAATTTTATAGAAATATATTTTTATTTTTGGGACCAAACTCTCTACCCCCCTTTTTTTTTTTTTTTTTAAAACCAGAATTTATCTCTGTTTTTCTTCAAATATTCTCTAATCGTTTTATCTTTTCTTTCAAGTACTGCATTTTCTCCCACTAATTCATCACCTTGCTCCATATCCTTTGCCAGTGTTCTATAATAATCCTCTTTGAGATCACAGAACACACATGAATTTTCCCATCTCTCAATATTTCTCAGAAACTCCATTGGGGTTTTATACAGCACTAGCACCTCATTATCTTTTTCAATATTTTCCCATTTTGTTTTCCTAATTATCCTTTTATATGCGATCCATTTTTTTACCGCCTGATCTAGACCTTGTTCCATATCTATTCTCTTTTTTTCATATTCCCGTATTTTTTCCTGAACATGTATCATTCTAAATAATATTTTAATTAAAAAATTTTCCTTTTACACAAACTGCTCATAAATTCCATTTCAACAGAAATAATTCATTAGGTTTAAGGTTAAAACTAGCACTTAGTTTGGTCGTACCCAGCCAGTTTTCCTCTTCTGAAGGAATCATTGTAAACGCAGGTACATTATATTCTTTACTATTTAACGTGATAACCTTAGCCTTTCTTGTTTTGATCATTTCCGCCATGCCCAATGGCCATTCTAGCCAAAAGTGTCCTATAATGATCATTTTTGTACTATAGAGCTCCCTAACCACGTGGCCCAAAACCCTATTCAGAATATTCTTCGGTGGAAATAAATATACTAGACTTTTCCCGAATTCTTCAGCCTTGACCGAGAAAAAATCCATTTTCCATGCAGCCGTATCTTTTGCCCATGAAATAAACTTTTCACATTTTGCATTCTCTCGAGTTGCCATAGCATCAATATCAAACCTTAGCTCTAGATAGTTTTCTATCATTTGAAAAATCATTTTTGGCATAAATTCTTCGTTCCAATTTATGTTCCTAGAGGCTCTGTCTGCCAATTGATACTGTGTCCCTATCCAGTGTACCTTAAACATTACTTTATTGTCTGATGCAAATTCAAAAATCTTTGTCACTATTTCATTTAGTCTTCGATTCGATGTCCCGTCATTTTTAAACGCAAAACACACCGCCTGATTATCACAAAAAATCGTGACCCACTTATTTCTCATAAAACTTTTCCATTTGACCAATGCCGATAATATGGTATAAGCCTCCTTATCATGAATTGGCCATCCTTGAACCCTTTCATCAAAATAATGCGTTATTTCATTCGTTTGTTTTTCATGAAACAGTTTCATTCCTGCCGCCGCTTTTGAGGCATCTGTAAAAAGCGTTGCAATTTCTAATTGACATGATTCTTTTTTCAACCAGGACCTCTTAATCTCTAAATATTCCAGATTTACCCATTTCAGAAGCTCCGTTCTTAAATCACTATCCATTCTAATCTCGCCATATCCTTTTGTAACACTTTCCGTTATTAATCTCGTCATATGCCTGATGTACCTTTTCATTTTTTCACATGCAATTTGGAAAGAAACCGCTTTGCCTCTGATCCTTTCAAGTTCTTTCGCATTGATTTTCATACCATCTTTAACCTGCAGAAAATTTCTGCATCTTTGTTCAAATTCTATCCATTTATATCTCGGAACACAAATCGATCCCTCACGAGTATCAATTTGCATGCCTAAAAATTCCTGCATCTTTTTAGGTATTAATACACTTTTTTCAAGCGATATAATACCTCCAACCGCTATAATCATGATGATTCCCAAAAAACAATTTCTGGGAATGTTGTCAATCCAAAATTCCCTTTCGTCATCCAAAAATAGTCTGTCATCTAAATATAGCGTTGCCTTGACTCCATATTTCCTTATATAATTTATGACTATCATATTTATCCTTTGAAAAACTCCCGGACTTTTAGGGACCCCAAAAGGTAGGGCCCTATATTTAAAAGTCATATCCTTAAACTTAAAACACGTGAGCTCCCTACTTTCTTCATTTAATTTTACAAGGTGAAACCCCCGCTTGTCATCCAGTTTGGTCATTAATTCGTTTCTGTTTATCACATCCAGAATATTAAATAGGCCTTCTAATTTACATGGCGTGGAACCCATCTCAATCAGTTTTAATAGTCCCCCATCAAAACATAATCTAGGTTTTTTGTCCATTGATGCAAGGACAACAGCTGTTGTTAATTGCACTTCATCCTTATTTTTTACTAAAATTAGCGTTCCAGACTCTATCCATTTATCAATTGTTTTGATTACAAATTGTTCATGCTTCAATAAAATTTCTTCATTATTCGAGTCCTCTATTTTCTTCTCGAAACCCATTTTTGAGATGAACCTGGGTACCTCTTTCGTCTTTTTATATTTAAAGTCAAAATCACGAAATTCTTCATCATCATTCACTAACCTTGTTTTTTTCACTATTTTTGCTCTATCTTTCCAATCCTTTGCTTTTTTTCTTTGAGCCCTCCTATTTTCATCTAGTGTTAGTAAATCATTATTTAGTCTCACAAATTCTACACCATAATTTTGATGCCACTGCGTGACCGTAAAAACTTTACCCTTATTTCGATACATTTTCGGTTTGTTTTTCTTGATGGGCTCTAAATTTTCATACAGATCCACTCCCCTATACAAATCTTCGTACACAATGTGTTTATTCCAATCACCTTCAAGATGATTTATGAGAATTCTTGAGATTTCAATAAAATCCGAATAAATCCCTGTGTAAAAGTCCTCTTCTTTCCTAAAATAAACTTTGGCCCAATCCATTTTGCTTTTGCCTTCAATAATTTCATGAAACCAATTAAGATATTCATACCCCAGCGCTAGCCATTCATAATGAAAATACGGGCCCTGAATTTGTCCTTTTTTGTTCATTACAAAAGCACCATTTTTGTTTACCGGTCTTACAGATTTCGGTGTCATTAGTGGTTCTTCCAAAAAATCCTCAAGCCATTTTAAATGCTCTTTTTGCATACACCTACATCTGCAACCTGAAAAATGTGATGTCAGATTTTCACTATTTTCTTCTACCCATATTTTTCCATCACATATACACAATTTTTGCCTATTCTCAAATTTCCTATTTTTTTCGGAAAATTGTTCCCATTTTTTTCTATCAATTTTCAACTTTCTCACTTTTTTTTCCATCTAAATTATAGTTCAAACTCTTCATTTACCTCAATTTTACTAAAATATAACCATAATTTTAAATATAAACCTATATTATCAATATTTTACAGCTTTAAAACAGAAATATTTCTTTTCCATTTTCTAGAAAACTTGTACTTGCTTTTCTTTAGCCATCTCGAACTTTCTTGTCTTTTCCAGCATTAACTTAAATTATTTTTAACATGAAGTATTTTCCAGCTCAGCAAAAAAAACCAAACAACAAGTTTTTATCACTTACCTTTATCCTTTATTCTTCCTTTTTTATTGCATAAATTCTTTAAAGAAATCTGTCATTTCTTCTTTCTGCGATTGATTTCCTATTTTTTTTGAGCAATCTGTCTCGCTCCCGCTCGAGCCTCCGGATATGGTCATTTCTTTTTCGGATTTCGTCTCTGTATCGTCTGAAAATTTGGATAAATATTCTTCATTTTCACTCAGACTTACAACATACTCTTCATCACTTGCTTCATCATCCGAAACCTTTCTCGACGTGCGATTTCTGTTCCCTTCACTTGAATAAAATTTCTGACTCAACGAGGCATCCCTTCTATATTCTTTTTGAGGGGCTCTAGATTTGACCCTTTCTCTATCCTTTGAGTCTAAACAATTTTTGTTAATTTTTTCAAGCTTGTATTGATCACATTCGCCTTTTGACAATTTCCATTTAAGATTACCTGAGCTTTTGGAAATTCTTTTACTCTGTTTCGAGCCCAAAACCTCATATTTTGAATCGTCATTATCTTTTTCAACTTCCTCAAATTCATTCACAACCTGGTTAACCTCCAATACATCTTTCAGGTTGTCCGCCATTCCAGCCAACGAACAATTTGGTTTATCTTTTTCAGAATCCCATCTGAACATTTCATTAAAATCAATTTTAGAGTTTTTCGGCTGCATCCTAAGCACAAATGCTTTTTGATCCGCCGAAATTCTCATTTCTGACTTAACATACTTCTTTTGTTCCTTTTTTGAATAGATTTCTTTCCAAACGTCCAGATGTTCTGGTAATAAATTTTGGAAGCATTTTTTCGTATCCCCTACACTTTTAATAGCCGCCACCTTATTTATTTGATCCACAATTCTGCGTCCCGCCGTTATTTCGAGAAAATCAAGATCCTTTAGAACTGCTATCATGGCCGTAGACCATTCTGTAACTTCCTCAACACTAATCCTTCCAAGCTTCGCCGTAAGCGTAGACCTTAACATTGCCGCTTGGCAATTATATTGTTGAATTGTGTAAATTGCCTTTTCCCTATCCTTTAAATTAAGCATTTTCGACCACCATTCTGCCAGCTGTTCATCATGCCTATTTATTCTCACATTTCTGCAAAAATTAATTAGTTCTAGACCCCAATTTGAATTAAGTGCCTGACTCCATTTCCAATTATTTTGTTTGAAAACTTCCAATTTTTTGTCAAGCTTTTCATTTGAAACAAATTCTTTCTCAGCGGCTTCCCTATTCAAAAATTTCACTTCCATATCCTTTTTAAATATCAATTCGTTTTCCGAATCCATGTCAAAACGATTCTGTACCTTGTCCTCTAAACCATTGAGCTTATCTTCCAACCTTAAAACTTTTTCTGTATAACAGTCTACCCTTTTGAGATGATCGTCTTGCTTATCCTTAATTTCCAGCCAATCTAATTCAGTTGCCACTTTGACTTTTTTGTCATCATTTTCCTTTTCAGATCCTGAATCTTTTTCCACTTTTCGCGGCGGAAGACCCTTAGCTCGCCTTCGTTTTTTAGATTTAGCCTTAATTTTTTCTTCAAGTTTCACATTCTCATCTTTATCCTTTAGAACCTTAATTTGGAATCTTTCCATGTCCGGATCCACCAGCAAAACCGTTTTACCTTCTTGATTAATTTCTAAAAAAATTCCACATATTTTTTTAACCAAAATCCACATTACCTGTTTCACAGTTGTCTTGTGATATTTGCTCTTCCGGCACAATTTCCTTATCCTTTTCAACCATGACAACTTCCGCTCTTTTAATTCCATCCTGATCCGTTATAATATCAACCCTGAGATCATCTTCAATAACGTCAATTTTCTCCGGATTTTGAATCTGATCCACTTTATTTTGCTCAATCCATTCTGACATTATCTCTAAATATTTTTTTCAATTTTTTTCTAAAAAATTTAAGTGTCAACTTACTTTTATCCACAAGCGCTTCCAATTGAGCAGCCCTTGTCTTGGTTTCTATCCAGCTTTCCCTCAAGCCTTTATCTTTATGTTGAATTAGCCAGAGATCCTTCTCCCAGAATAGCTTCAGCCTATTTAAGAGCTTATCTCTTTTTGAAATGTTTGACTTAAACATCAGCGGAATTCCTAAAAGAATTGTATTAACGTCCCTCAAGATATCAATATATTTTTCCAGAAAAATCCCGTCCATAATCCATGTTTCAATGTTGCCCTCTTTTTTCAGAGCATTAATCTTTTCTGAAAGCCTTTTGGTGCCGAAAACCATTCGTTTCTTTCCCTGTCCAGTTTTCTGTTCCGACATTTCGTTTCTAAAATTTATATTATATTATCAATTTAATATACATCAATATTATTACTTGAAGAACACATATTTTACAGTGGAATGTGATATGATTGGCAGTTTCATAAGGCACAGTGCAGATATTTACAAGAAAAGACTATTTTTTTCCAGACAAAAAAATTTTTTCCTTATCTTTTTATGCAAAAATTTCAGCTACTTTGACCAGCAACTCTTCCCATTCATTCAGTCGTGCCTTTTTTATTAATTTTTTGCTGACGTCCAATATTTTATTGACTCTGAATTTCAGTTGCTGTGTAGTGAGCAATTTTTCCCAAAAATTGCAGATTTTTTGGATCTTTTTGAACTGCCCATCATTCCATTCTTTTATGTAAAGCAACTCCGGAAGCAGTCCCGCTCTGTCCATTGTGAAGATTTCACGTTCAAAATCTTGAAAGGTCTCAATTCTTTGAGTCCTATATCTTTTTCTTCTTAAAACGTCCGATTCAACTTCTTTCATGCGTAGGTTATTCCAGAAATTTTGTAATAATTTTTCCAAATCCTAAAAAATTTTATTGATTTCTTTTTTTTAAAAATTTTTGTGTGAACTACTGACCTTATCTTTCAAGACAACCCTTTTTTCTACGCTATCTTTTCTTTCTTCTTTACCATAAACAGATAATTCTCGAATTTTTTTTGTCATATTTCTATCGAGATCCCTGAACATTCTGGGAAATTTCATCCAGAGCTGTTCCCTTTTAATAAAGGCGTAATCAACCCATCTGTTTCTGGCCTCTTTATCTTTAAGCATGTAGGTTTTGATGTCACATTGAACTTTATCCATTTGATCATTATCCATTTCCTACATAAATTTTATTGCAAAATCCTCTCAAAACCATCTAATTTTACCTGAATTTCTAGCCATTTTCGCTGAAATTTTTCAGGATAGCCTTCCTGTTTGACATCCCTGATGCCCAACCAAAATTCCGCCGGAACAAAAGCTTCACCTAGCATGTTATCCTTATTGAATTGATTGACATCCAAGTCAGTATCTGCTAGGTTTTCCATCATTTCTTGAAAAACCATCATCGCATCATTTACCATCATTTCCATATTGGTGGTTAACTTACTTTCTGAATTATAATTTTTTTTATAACATTCTATTCAAAATTAACCTTTTCTTTTTTATAAAAAACATACCTTTAGGCTTCATCAACCCAAGGTCTTGTTTCAGAAAACCTTCCGCCGGAAATGCCGCTGTCATGCACATCATTTTGGCTGGAACATCTCCTACTCTGGGCATTTGAATCCTTATGTGCTTTCTGCTTTCCATAATCCTTTCCGTATCCATGAAACACTGGGTTAAATCCAATAAACCATCAATATTATGGATCAGCAGATCTTTTTTCGCCCTTCCAACTTCCACAATACCTCTTAATTTATTTTTATTTTAATTAATCTTTTTTTCTCATTATATAATAAATACCTTTCGATGCCTTGTCTATCAAATCTCGAGATACCAGCATCCCTTTCTTGCCAGTAAGTGATGTTTCCTAAGGCCCCTAATTTCGCCCAGAAAACTTCATCACCACCTAAGGGCATGAGGTAAGTTTTGTACGGAATTAAAAGATTTGTTGTCAGCATTGAAACTTGCGCAAAGCTCCCACTGAGCCTGAGCCATGACCTTCTGAATTCAGCCTGCTTTCTATCCTCCTCGGATAATCCAATTGGTACTTCAATATCTTTTTCTCTTCGTAAAGTGCTTTCGGCATTCATTCTGATATTAACGAACAGCATTGGTGTATCCAATTTGTCTTCATATCTTTCCCGGCCTAAAACCCTGTCTTTTTCAAATTCCTTCGTTACAGGTAGATTTTTCTTCAGTAACATGGTTGATCTCAACCATTTTCCCTGATTTTTTGGGCTATTTGAAAACCAAATTATCTAAATAATTATCTGTATCTAATTAAATCACTAAACACCAACCTGCGTGTCAAGATTTGCCATTTTATTGACAAGTTCTATCATCTGCAGTTCTGTACGAAGCACCGACATTCTTGCGAAAATTTCTTTCTTTTCTTTATCCTTTTGAATGGAATTCATAGCTTTTTTCTCGAGCTCTTTTAGCGAAGATTCAAGTTTGCCATACAGCGTCAAGCCTTTATTCATCTGAAATAATTCCTTTTCCACCTGTTCAGCCGAAACTTCAACATTATCTTTTCCGATTTTCCAAGATTCAATCATTTGTTCCATTCCTGTATCTTGAGCCCTGAACAAACCAATCATCCTAAACCCTAACTTGGTATAGTCGTGTTGATCTGCTCTATTCCGGGAGTCCTCTCTGGTGCCATCCATTTCATAATTCCATTTTGAAATAAAAGTTTCCATTTGAATCACGAGAACAAATCCATTTTTGAATGAATAGCAACTTTTGGGCGTAATATACTGTAGAATCCTTTCCGTCTCCAGTTGATCCCTTAACGGCGTCCAAGACTCTGTTTCACCCATTGGCACAAAAAGCCCTTCATTATCCTTTGTAAGAATAGCCAGCGGACCTTCAGTTTTCAACTCATCCTGTAGTTGATGTTCGCATCTCAAACTTCCCAAGAATAATTCTGAATCCTTATCCTTTGCCAAAGCTCGTAAATCCAACCAACCTACGTTATTTTAATACAAAAAATATTTAACTCAATTTAATTTAACCTTGTCTCGTCGCCAATTTCGCTAATCTGGCAATAACCATTCTCCAGTCCTCACTTTCAAGTGCATCATTTTTACTCATGAGTTCGACCATTGCATTATAAACCACTTTGGTTTTTTCTTCCGGAAGTTTGAGATCCTCCTCCAGCTGTTCCAGGTCAATAATTACTGCCGATTTTTTGTAGAATTTTTGACAAATCAGCGCCCAATTCGACAGTTTTAGGTATTGATATTTCACAATCGATTCCTGTGATTCAATCAAGTCACATTCCGAGTCTTTAGGCTCACGATACACATCCTGTGCAACCCAGTCAACTTCCCAGAACTGATCATCCTTGTACTGTAACATGGCTTTTTCCGAATCCAAACCATATCCTTTAATATGTCTTACACACCTGTTTGACAGACCCAAAACTTTTTGCGTACAACCGTCAAGAACACATTCCATTCCATCATACGCCCATGGCCCAAGCCAGTTTTCTGGTATTACCAAGTAACCTTTTGCTCTATCAGATGCTTTAAACATTAAACTTGCTTTAATGACCAAGTTTTTAAACCGATTTTGAACTTTATCAATTCTAAACATTTTTTTAACACTTTAGCACGTTTTTTCAAACACTTACAATTTGTCAAAATCAACTTCGACGAATGATAAACCAACCACTTGAATCTGCTGACCAGTAAGCATCTCCGCCATGCTGCAAATCTCCGAATCTTCTTCAACCCAAGGCATCGAATCCTTAATTTCTGCCGGATAATCCAACCATGTTGTCCAAATCCTTATCATTCGTTTCTCACAGACCCTTATCCATTCGTCCTTATTGTCCATCAACACGTTTCTAGTGGCCTGAAGCATTTTAGCATTAAAATAAATCTCCTCCGGATATTCAGCAATTCTGTCGATAATTGTCGCCAAGACCGTTTCTGTCCTTATCTGTTGTAAATATTCGCTATCCATTCTGCGATGATCCATCGCCATTACAAGTTGAACTTCAAGCTCCATTTTATTTCTCTAAAATTTGTTTATTTATAAACATTTTCTTACAACACAATATCAAACCTCAACCTTATTCGTTAGGACATTTTTCTGAGCTTTCAGGGTTTTGTTAATAACAAATTTAATTGCATTCTCGGCCAGAAATACTTCAAAATCTTCAATCGTCCATTTAACAACTTGTTCCTTATGGGTGATATTTAATTTGTCGAAACTCGTTTTTGTCGAAACTCGTTTTTGTCGAAATATTAGCGATTTGTGCTCACT
>SCLE01256988.1:0-13018 GCA_004367955.1 Bathochordaeus stygius | reverse complement strand
CTTATAGGAGCAGAAAACGTGAAAATCGACTTTCGTCTCTTATAGGGGCCGTCTCTTATAGGCCCCCCCCTGTATTCAGTAATATAGATAGGCAAAAAAAATTCTTGAATCCAATGCTGGACAAAATTAATTGACTTCCATGAAAAAATGACTAAAATTAAAATTTTGGATTCATTCTACATTAGATTTAGTACATTTAAAGTTTCCATATGTGCGGTCAAAACAAGACGTCAGAGAGAAATTGAAAATAACGTTTTCACATAATAGTGATACAATGTGGTTTTTCGTTGGTTTAATAATTTCATATTTTAGATACATTAACCTAATTTTTGGTAAACGTAGATCTCGTTCATAACGAATCTGTGGTACCGTGTCCACGTATATTCTAACGAACAAATAACAAATTTTTACTTCGTGAAGGCAACTCAAGAACCAGTACATTGAAACAGTTAAAGCGCTTCAAACTTCAAACGCACGGCATATAAAATGTTCGATTTTGATTTTTGAAACACTCGTAAATGTTTTTTGGTTTGGCCGCGGTAGGGAAAACACAGATAAATCCTATGTTTAATTTTTGCGTCTTATATGCGCGTTAATGGCTGTCCCTCTTTATCAAATTTTGTACAAAATTAAAAAAACGTTATTTTACCGGGGTGAATATCCAATGTTTTTGATGATCTTCCATTTCACTGTTCAATAATTTGCGTCATTTAGCGTCAAGCAGTCGCAAATAAGAAATAACTGCGCCAAATTTTTTGACGTACTAAATTGCATAAAATAATGCACATTATGACAACCCCACATCGTAAACACAACGTGCAAAACGCCAAGTTTCTATAGAGTCTGTAGTTTTTGTTTACGCTCTATGTTCGAGTGTAGTCCATTCCGTCCCCATTTTGTGTGATACAAAGGTGGGCCGAAAGGCTACGGGTTACCCTTCTGTCCCTTGAATTATTTATTTCTAAAAATACGGTTGGGACGGTAACCGGCTGCGTTTCCCGCTCTCATTCAAAAAATAGGGGCGCATTTTATACCCTCATATGTGCGCGCAGTCTTACGACTTCGGTTGCATTTGCTGCTATATCTCTATTGATTTTTCCTTTACTAATAGAGCATGGTAAATCAGGATATGAGATCTAATTATCGATGATATCGCTGAGAATAAAAACCGTGGTTATTCAGAATTCGCTCGGCCCACATGTTTGAAAACATTCCAGCGCACGTTTGGAAGGTTCATTGGCAGATTTTTCACGTCAACTTAACCGTGAGACGACAGAAAGAATTCTACCAGCTAAATACTTTTAGTAATTAAGTTTGAGAATTTTCGATTTTTTCAAAAAAAAAAAAAACAATTTTCTTAAACTATTTCATTTCGACCCTTTAAGAAATGACTTGCTTCTATATTATAAGCAATTGGTGCATTTATTGATTGAACCCTCATGTTATGTACATATTTTTTTATATAAATAATACACGTTCAAACAGTTTAAAACCGTTCAACCAGGAGCCTGTCGTGTTCTGGATTGCGGTTTATAAAGCAAACGCTTTGCGAATATATAAAGAGGCCCAGTGTCCGTGGTTTTTGTTAACTTTGTTTTTTACAGCGTGAAATATCATAACCAATTTGGCTAACCAGTTCGCGAATTTGGCACGCCACGTTGAATACAACTTTTCATTAAAAAATCAATTAACTTGACATGAGTTTTTTACGTAAAATAAGTCTAATTTTGTAAATTTTTGAATTAAATTATTTGTCGTTTTGCAGACTTCATGGCTTATTTGGTATAATATAAAGTATCTAAGTCTAATTATAAACTACAATATCTAAATGCGTCCTGGGATTCCGTGAGTTAGATGATTGTAAGCACCTTTAGTATATTTATAGTAATTTTAGTTAAAACATTGACCAAGCAGAAACGTATAAAGTAGAGAAAATCCGCTGTATATTGAACAGTAGACCACGAGGCAGATTATTAAAGGGTGATGCGGCTGCTGACCTTGACTTATTTTTGGATACAGTTGATCATTATCCAATTTATGGCTGTAGGTTTAGAATGCACGATTTCCCTACGAATGGCGATGTTGATCAAATGCACATGTTTTTGACGCCTCAGCAAGTTAATTAATACGAGCAAAAGTACACTGAAAGTGTATTTTAAGTGCCAGATTATTATTTTCGGCAAACTACTTGAAACTTTTAATTATAAGTATTTAAATGTGCTTATAATGAATATTATTCTTGCTTTTTGATAAAACATGCAAAAACAAAAATAGATAATGGTGCAAATGTGGGACCCTTGCTGAAACTTAGCGTCAAAACGTATCATTTTGTTGAACTGTTTGCGATACATGTTTTTCTGTGATTTTAGGAACTAGATTGAAACTTTGATATGTTAAGAGGCGCAGTTTTAAATTACGAGCATTAGCTTTGCTTACGAAATTAATAAGGACGATAATCACTGTCACTTTTATGAACAATTGTCAGTATTATTTTTGTATTTAAAATTTTGAAATAGAACAGGTTTCACTATACACGTGTTATATTTAATAGTTATTTTATTGATTTTACGGGTATTGTTTCCTGTATCCTCCCATTTACTATTATTAAGACTACGGTTCTAACATGTAAAATATAGGGCCCTAATATGTAAAATATGGGGTCCTGATACGTAAAATAAAGGGTCCTAATACGTAAAATATAGTGTCCTAACATGTAAAATATAGTATCCTAACATGTAAACTATAGGGTCCTAACGTGTAAAATATAGGGTCTTAAGATGTAAAATATGGGGTCCTAATATGTAAAATATAGGATACGATTTCTATAGCTGTGAGGTATTTTTTAAATTATTTGAAAGACAAACCCAAATAAACTCACCGGGAAATGAATACGAGATGGTCAAAATTTGTCACCAAAAAAATCTCTATCATTGATTACCCCTACCAAAATAGTTGGGGATTAATATGTGTATCTATTTTCAGTTAATTTTAACGGTCGCCTTGATGGATACGGCCTAGATGGATACCCGTTTTTTACCACCTGTTTAAAAAATGCATCATTTTTTTATCTACCGATCTGTCTTTACGTCGGAGGTAAATAAAGGATTTATATAATATTGCACTGCGTTTAGAAAACGGTTTAAAACCCGTGACAGAACTATATTATCATTCAAAATTTTCGTGAACCCGGTGTCATTCACTAATCTATATACTTGTAAATATTTATACTATTTCAATCAAAGTGAAACATTTTCAGTGATGCGGCGTGGCGTAAACAGTACGAGATATAACTCATCATCTACGCCATGTGGTCGTTAGAAAAAAAGTGTATGTAAACAAAGATTTTAATTTCTAAAAACTGTTCTATCTTAGAATATACTATTTACTCTGGACAGATTATAATTTCGGTATCTAAATATACTGTATGCTTTGGTTTGCACATAGTTAACGTGTGGCCACTTGCTTAATGTAATACCAGAGCGGTTTTTGTGTTTTTTATAATTGCAAAAATGAACTGTTATTAATTTAACAAATGCTAATAAGTATGACTACATCAAAAGGTCATGTTATGAAAGTACAACTAAGTTAACACGTTTACTGGTTTTTAGAAGCTAAATGCGTCCTGGAGTATTTTTAGCGTTACAACGTACATATATAAGAATCCTGCATCTAACCACCGCCGGGATAAACATTTATATTTCTTTGCTGAAATAACTGTTTTAAGCTGCATCTTGCAACAACTGGGTTGTTATTCACTGTTTATTGACGAGGGTCAAGGCACTACCACAAGTTTCAATTGACGCCGGGTGCAGTATTGATAAAATCGGGATGAATATTTAACGAATTAAAACGGATGGCATTAGTGATTTTGATATGTTTTTTTATATTTCACCAGCCTTATCTGCTCTTTAACATATAAAACATTTTTGTGGCTCTATTGGAAGTGAGACATGCCCGTTTCGATTACTGCTCTGGGGCGCCATTGTTAACACGTGTAGCAGGTGTGATCGAAAGAGATGTAACATGGAGTGAGCAATGAGTCATACCCCTATTTAAGTGATGTAAATCCCATTGCATATTCAAATTTACTAAACTTTTTTTTTAACTCGCAAGAGCTTCGACTGTCTACAATTTGAGTATGAAATGGGTTTTACATCCCTTAAAAAAGTAGTATGACTCATTGCGTACGCCATTTAGGAAAGTGGGTACAGTTTTGTTAAATATTGAATTTAAAATTGTCAAAATAACGGTTAAAAATATAAGCACACGTTATTATGTTCAGTTTCTGAGTTTAATGTTGAGCAAAATTAAAATATATCAATTTGGAATTTAATGAACGAGCTCGATTCTATGAAATAATTTCCAACTAGAACATATTTTAATTGAGCTAACACAACGAATCCGACAAGTATTTTTTGAACTTCAGACTGGCGGCCTTTTTGAGAAAATAAACATTACAGCAGTACTGCAATTATTTTATTATAGAAGTAACCTGGTTGCACGTACTAATTTACAAAATGTTAATAATGTTTGTAAACAGCAGTGTTTGCAGAAACAAGACTTCCTGTAACAACTAAAAAGTTACAAATAAAAATGCGCAATTAAATTTTGGGTTGGATAAAAACGGCATGTACGCCATTGGTCAGCTAATTACTAGACAATTTGAGCACTGACATGAACTGCCAATTATATACTAGGAAAAAGTGATTTTAGTTTAATTACCTTAACTCGCACGTAATCACTTATGCAGAAAATTATATCAAATGGCGACAATAGAGTACTGTTAGAGTTAATTATTAACCATACGGTAAACCTCTAATTGTCATTTATTAAACCATCAAAACATCCGTGGTAATGTAAATTTAGAAAGTCTAATATATAACTTGCCCTACCGCTAAACAGTGTGCCCAACCATTAACGTGTCATTTATATAAGAAAAGTCAATTTTTACAGTTAAAATAACCATTTAGGGCAACAATGGTTTATTTTTCTTTTCACGAATTCGATGGTACAAAAAGGCAACCGGGTTTATACACATTTATTGTTCGTTACGAGTTAAAATATTCTCCACAAAATAGGTTGAACTAATTATATTCACATTGTTGGTACATATATTTAGTCAACAGACCTTGACTTGAGTTATTATATATTAATAACACGTAGTAAATTATGTTTTAAATGATACCATCCCCTAATATACAAAATAAAAAATATTTTTTATCATGTTAACTACATTTCGCATCTAATACATATATATTACAGTAAATATAAATATTGTATAACCTATTATACTTGAAGGTGATCATGGAAGAAACCTGCGTGTTTGTACGAGTTTGAGGGGGCAGGGTAAAAACATTTTAAAAGTGGGCGCTTTTGCTCTTGAATAAACTGTTTATGAAGTTCTCGTGTAACCAACTATCTATAGACTTACCGCCAAACCATTTATTGTAAAACATATTCTTGCCCAGCTATATTTACGGCAATTTTAAATAATAATCTTACAAGTATAAATCGTATTTTAATGGGTCAGTTATCACTATAATTATACTAAAAGAAAAAACACAATGCCGTGACGGTAAATCCTTGGACTCTTTTGTCCACTTCTTTGTGTCCCTTTTTTCTATGTTGCATTTTTGGCGCCAAATACATAACCAGCTAAATTCAGAAAATGTAGTGAACGCGGACCATTGTTGATATTTGTTTATCAATATGACTAAAAATGGTGCGCCTTTCCATACCCCGAAAATAGACCGTTAGAAGGTACGTAATGTACAAATCGTGGACAAAGACAAAATAATATTTTCTGACGAGAAAAATCAGTTTAGTGGGTAAGCCGCATGGATGTGAAGACGTCTTAGCCAGCATTTTATAAATCTGCGCTCGTGAAGAATAAACCGTTGAAATACAGGAAATGGGCAAAGACGACCTTGGAAGGATGACGGAAATGAAGAAAACAAGCCAAAACAGTCATGTTAACCGCTCTTTAAATATGGTAAATATATTAGCTGATTTGAAGCAAACTTATATTTTCTCTTTTTTCTGTGTGTCGAACTTTTTGCCAACAGGTGGCGTGCTTGGTGCTGTCGGCATTGTATATCCGTGTGAAAGCCGTCGACACTTAGTTTGACACTCACCAAAAACATCAATGAAATACACCGTATATCTTATCACACTTGTGATACCCAGGTTTTATCTACCGTTAAATATAAGTATAGTTTAATGAAGGAGTGGGATTAAAGTGTTTCATACTCTAAAAAATCGCTTCAAAACTCATCAACCACAAATCTCTTCTTCGTCGTATATTTTAATATAAAATTAATTATTTTAATCTTTAAAAACGGGAACCAAATCAATTTTTGTGAAATTTTTGAAGTCTCGGCATGAGAGCGGATTTACAAAACTGGCGTGGATGTTCCCACGAGTACACAACGGACACGTTGTCTCAATAGTTTTTGAACACAGCGTAAGTCAAATTAATGGGTTAAACAAATGTCGGCTTCCATTAAATTCTTAAAAATAATGCCTCGTATTTTTATTACTTAGCTAAATAACAATGTGCCATATTCTTCAGAACTGGATCGTTCTTACTAATTCATATAACACGAAGTTCATAAGAAACATTCAGTTTTGAAGAATATGGCGCATTGTTAATTTAAGACCGATTCGTATATTCGAAATTATGGGGGTGAGCATCTTTAGTCCGTGTTTTATTATATATGTTTGTCGAAAACGGACTAACGATACTAAAGCCCAATGTACCGTTGCGTGCACAAGTAGAAACGAGACTTTTTGAGGTTTTCATTTGTATATCATTTATTAGGTAAGCAGTTCCAAATGTAATTTTGCTGATCCGGTTACCGCAGGGTACCATGTTCAGACAACCCGCCGTTGTCTCCAAAATGTCTCAACTTTGTTTCTGTTATTTTGGTAAAAAAATAAAGAAAGCAATGTGTTGGAAAATACATCGCTGAACTTTTTTTAGAAAGTATCTGCTAAACTCAGATATTACGACAATTGTTTGTTGAGTTTGTAAAAAAAATTGAATTATATATTTTCGTGAAAAATATAGCCAAATTTATACTACAATATTGCATATTGTCATTTTAATGTTTCCAACATAAAACGGCGTTTCGGGGCGTTGCACTGTTTACTGATGCGAATTAAACTTTCGGCCAGAAAATGCTGAAGCAATATAATTCTAAAATATATATATCTGTTCTAAAGTTACTTAATTTGTAAGGTAATTACATGCAGACGTACATTTAAGTCTGACATTGATTTATAATGCGGCGCATTGATGAATTGTTTATTTAATTTAATTTGGCGGAAAATATTTTTGAAAATGTTGTCAAGTAACCTGCGTGACCTAAGAAGGTGTTTGTTTTTTTAAATTTTATTTTCGTCATATATCTCTTGGTTACTATTGGTACACAGTCAAATATCTTTTTTACCGGTTCCTTGTAACGCAATTATCGCCTTAAAGGTGTTCGTAATTTGTATACAAGTAAAGTAATGAATATAAACCTAACCGGGGGGGGGGGGGGCGTTGACCGATTTTCAGAGCTGGAGTGTTTGGAAGTCTTGCTCTTTACTCAACGTTTTTTAAACATGCAACTTCTTTTAGCGCAGAAGCAGCCATAGGAAACGGCTTGTCTTTTACGAAAGCCAAAAGTAAGCCAAAGCTGACCCGGGTGGGTACTAGGGTATAAAAAAGAGACTTAACATTTAAGTATTTGCAAAAATTACGTCACCAATATTTTTTAAAGTTATTTTTGAAAATGGCATGTCCCAAAATGCTAGAAACGTAACTAACGGTTTATTTTGGCTTTATAAAAATAACTCGACATTTTTTTTTGGTTTTTTTCAATCTTAATAAATCTTTTTATAGAACTTTAAGGTAAAATTTAATTTTTTGTTTATAAAAGTGAAAACATTTAATTATACAAAAGTCTTTATTTTCGTTGTACTTGGATACGAAAGGTTTTTTTATACATTTTCAAAGTATTAATTATGACAATCCTGTGTTTTTTCGAAAATATATCTCTACAAGTTGAAGGAAGAAATCGAAAAAATGTATTTTCTAAAACGACTATGCAACGATTAAACGAATCTAGTATTATTATTATTATTAATTAGTATGATGATAAACGCTAAACACTGCAACCCTAATGGCGTAACGAATTACATAATGGCCAGTTAGTTCGTGTGTTGGCGTTGAGTTGAATACTGGATTCGGAGAAGCCCCTTTTCAAACTGTAGCAGATAGTATGTTTATAATTTTGCATTCTTGTCTAAATAATACTGTGAATGATGTAATGGAGATTTATTGCACATGTTATATAGAACACAATGATTACAAATACATATTTTTAAAGAAAGTTTAATTACTGGGTTAGATTTCCATATGCAAAATTCATTATTTATAAATTGATGTTGTAAATATAATAACGGTAATTTAGGATGACCAGTTTGCTTCAAATGTCCTACTAATTCTGTCCTTTCGAATTCGAACATCATTGAAACGGTTTCTGGGGTGTACCATATGTCCCGATTATACTATTTAGTCAACACACCAACTTTTTGTATCAAGGGGACAACTTTTCTCTTTCAAACCATCCCCGCTGGATGCTATCATCGTTGCGCTTCAATTCAATCGTGATAGCTAGAAATATTTGAAAGAGAAATACTCTTGCTCTTATGTTGCCACCGTGCGGAAATAAGTTCATGTCTTGACTAACGATATAGCGTAATTATATGTGGAATCTCGGTTTCCTAATTTTTGAAAACGTTTGATTTCACAACCGGAAGGGATCCATAGACTTCCTCCTTAGATACTTCCTTATCATATTTATATTCCTAGAAACCATAAATATAAAAGAGAACCGTTAATTTAGACCGTATTCTAATATATACTCGAGATAACACATTCCTAAGGTGTTAACCTGGTGATACAAGTGACGCACTTAAATTAAGGATATTTACAACAGCAAATTGTTGTACATGAATTTGGAAAGTACCATAAACTGTTGGGTGACTCACGAGCAGATTTATGTTTAACTACGCAAAAAATAAATGAAGATTTTTTAATAAATGAGCACGTAAACATTATATTTGGGCGTCTACAAAATAGTAGAATATGAACTCGCAGATTCTAATCCTATCAAATATCCAGTCATTTTAAAATGTACATCGGATATGATTAAAATTCCTTGAATATTTTGCATATTTTGCCAAACATTAACTGGAATACCGCAAAAATGTGTTATTGGTATTAGTTTGTGCATATGTGGCCGAATTCCAATCGGTCGAGTTACAAAATAGCACCAGAATTTAAGTGGAAACTGGTATTAGCATGGCAAACCCACGATTAAAGTATAGTTTAGAAGTCTTGGCGTCTGAACTTGTGTCGCGAAGCAGGTTGAACATCCTGAGAGTATGTCTATTTATACGTTGCAGAAAAGTAAATAAAATACTTCAGTATGTACTTTCCCAAACCGTGACACAAATTTCAGCAATGGTGCTGTGTAATGATATTACAATCTGAAACTCGGTACATGTATAGTTTAGAACACGTTATGTTACACGCTATGTTACCCGCTATGTGTTCGTCACGTTGCAAACGAGTTATGGATGCAACTTTTGGAATTTACGCTTTCGGGGCCCATCACACCTGGGTTATATAAATGTAAAAATCGTATTACGTTGTATAAATTAAGCTTTATCAACGATGATGGTTTATTTTCAACGAAGCATTACAGATTCCGCAAACTGCAATGTTGAAAATGTCACCAATACTAAAATAATGATTTACATCAAGTGATTCCACGCCTAAAATTAGACTTGGGATATAATAGGAATGCACCATATAAACAAATGTAAAACTTTTCAAATAAGTTCTACTAAAATGATGTAACATCACATTTCACTTACATAAAAAAGTCTAAATTTACTGACCTTGTAGTGTTATACGCCTTGCGTTCCCAATAACAGGATCGTGAAATGCGCGAAAAATGCAGAATCCGTAATGTTATCGCGCTTATCTGGTCTGATCCCGTTTTGGCCAAGTATAATGCCATATACAATTATTGCAATTTATGTGGCCACGTATGGTGCTATGTAATCCGATTTCGAACATATTTTTTTAAACATTTTTAAACCGACCAATAATAGCCATTACCTAACCCGCAATTATCAAATATTTATTCCACTAAATTGCAGTTGTTTCGGATCCCACAACATTCTATTTGGATGTTACGGTACTCTATTGTTTTAAAGGAACCAACATGCGTACAACTGTATGTAAATTTGTGGGTAATTGTCATTTGGGGGCATGTCCTATTTTAGTTGTAGAGACCGTTTTGGGTTGCCTAAAATTTCGCCTATTTTATTTCGCTTAATATATTGAAGGAGACCAACTCATCCACTTCTAAAAACTGGGACCGTTTGGTTAGTTCACCCTAAACCATTATGATACATTTATTACTGAAATTCAAATTTACCAAAGGCTAATACAGGGATTGATTTATACGTTCTATAAAATGTCAAACTTATGGCGTCTGGATTCTTCAGAGTTAAAGATTATGTGCAAATGTTGCTGAATCCTGCAGTTACATACTATTACCACAGAGTGCCCATTACCGAATTTGCGTAAATTTTTTGGCAAGTCATCTGTTGTTTCTCGTTAAGGGCCGGGTTAATGCATAACATTGCAAAATAATGTTTCTTCCATTAACAAGCAATTGATTTAGTAAATAATTATTTCGCGAAAATGTTCGGACATTTGAACATCAAGGAACTTGTAAAGCCAGTAGTTACAGACTTGCGGCGAATGGTTCGAGTTATAAAAACATTAATAATAATTATTGTTTTTAAAATTAATTATATCAAATGACGTGTAGGTTAAGACAAGTTAATAAACGGTAAGGATACTAAAGGCAAACGCTGGTTCCCACAATTTCGACTAGGATGTAGACTTTGAATCCAGGAATCGCGGTTGATTATGGAATTATGTTTTAAGGGACACGACATGTGCCTCCTTAAATGCTTTATATTTTGTAATCAGAATACACGAAGTATTCAAAAGTTAACGCCATGTATACTGGCATGAGCACCGGAACTGTTGGTTTATTATTAAATCATATTCCTTGTATCACCATCAATGGGTATGTTGCCTAACTTACATTGAAAATTTTATCGTTTGAAGAATTTTCTTTCATTCTCTGTTTCGTAGTCTCGTTTAGTGTTTTTTCGAAAGTGTGAGAATCTCTAGTTACGCTGAACTAGCAAACGTGTACCCTGTGTCGTAACAAAATCAAATGGTTTTAAGAGTATAAAAAAGATATATTTTTATTTTAGAAAAAGATCTGCTCAAAAGTCAAAACGTTAGCAAAGCAGAAACAAGCGGCATTTGTCTGACGATTTGACTGGTGGCGCTGAAGTGCGAAAGAGGACCCCGGATGTTGCGGAGGATGAGGACATACTAGGTTTTGATCGGATGGGGGGGGCGGACGAGTGTTGCACTTGTTTTCATGGGGAAAGTATTATTATATAAATATTTTGCGATTTTTAAATTAACCTTAATATAAAATTTTATCATGCATGTTGCCTCAATGCTAATAAGACCTCAGCACGTGACGAGGAAGGAATACGTACTGGTTGTTTGGGATGTCTATAATTTATTAGCTTGCGGTTGGAGCGGGATATGGCCACCTCCATCTTAACTTAGAACAGTTTGCCCCACCGTCAACACGCATTTCATGAACAACCTGTGGTTGTAACACTAACCGACGTAAAACATATATTTTAGGAAAACATTTTTGTTAACTCATAGGCATCCGGTTAAACTCTGGTAAGATGGCGAAAACAACTCGTGAAACTGTCAGGATTAATATCGACTGGAATACTGGATTTTACTTGGCTGGAGCGGAAGAAAAGCGACTGAACAGTTGCATGTGTTATCATAAGTTGGGATCCTTTTTGCTGCTGTTTATTGATCTATGAGCAAACCGCCCCGAGGTCAATAAAGTTGCATTCGATTTTTAGAATGATGTATTTAAGAAACAAAAGCACGAAATAATTGCTGACACGTTATATTATTGATCTTTCATTCATCCCTTTATGACAGCGCAAAATTGGGGAGAGGGTGAAAAAAGAAGTGGTCGGAAAGGCTGATGAGAAAGATAATTGGAAAGTCCCTGTGGGTTTCGTCGTTGTATACTAAACTAACACCTGATGACGAGTGCGAGTGTCATCACGAAAGAACCAGTACAGGAAATGTTCAAGCAGGAAAAACATGGTCCAGTTATTCAGTTACGCGGACATTGCTGGATAGCAGAAATGACGGACGGCGGACCAATCAGAACCTAATACTGGCCGCCCCAGATCTTAAATTCAATGAGTTGCTGAAATGCGCAGTTCTTGAAGGTGGCCTAAAAGTCATCACCGACATCTAATTGCGAATAATTCAATATAAACCTCATAAACTCGTGGCGCCGTTTACCGAGAGACTAAATACAACAAACTTGCCGACCTTTGTCCAATCACTGTTCAACGTTAAAATCCAATTAACGCCTTGTTTAGTTGGCCCATCATGTATTTAAGGGGCGTTTCAACGCCGCCCCTTATAAAGCAGAGGAGGGGCGCTGCAACATACTACAATGCAGCAGGGGTCCCAGCACACTAGTATCACTATTTTGGTGACCCGTGGCTCCGAAATTAAAAATTTAAATGGTGGTTTTCTAGATATTTTGTATAGTTAAGTCTACGCCTCTTTTCAGGGGTCGCAATTCGGGCCAACTATGCCGGGATCGGGACCGGGACAGAAAATTCGGGACTAAAAATTTAAAAAATCGGGATTCGGAACGGGACGCGGGACTGAGAATTCAAAAATCCGGGACGCGGGACAGTTTATAACTGTTTAACGTACACCAGGGGAAACTAAAAAGACAGCACGTAAGCAGTTTTGACGTCATAATTTAACTTACAGAGGTACATTTTGTTGAAAAGTATCCAAAGTCAC